>PVKZ01004277.1:0-90363 GCA_004027375.1 Macroglossus sobrinus
GCATCTTAGAGAATTTCATGATGTCTTCTGGAGCTAGACTCAAAGAGAATTGAGAATTTCCCGGGGTCTATATGATCTGGCCCCAGCCCTACTTCTGTGACAGCTGGCAGACATATCTGTGCTCTTATCCTCCTTCTCTTAATAAAATAAGGGTGTTGAGTTAGATTATCCCTAAGATCTTTCTTCACAACTAACATTTTATGATTCAGTAAACAGAATAATTGCCTTGCAAAAAGATATATACTCTAAATAAGGTTACAAGTAGCCCAGTTAAATTAGAATTTTAGGTAAACAATAATTTTTAAGTCTGTCCCAAGTATTACATATTTAAAAAATTATTCATTGTTTATCTGAAATTGAAATGTTAGCTGGCATCTGGTATTGGTATCCCTAACCCCAAAGGCCATTCCCTTTCATCTCATTTGTGTAAGTCGATTACACCACTTCCCTCCTGTAAGTCTGCTTGTCCCCTGTCTTTTATCCTTAGCCTGAAACAGGTAGTGAATGTCAAATTACTGCTTACTTACATTGCTTTACTTATGAAATAAATTCCCAGAATTCAGAGAGGATAGTTTAGAAATTAGAGAGGATGGGAAACAACAATCTATTTCCTAGAACTAGCTGCCAGGACTACACCTGGACATGTTATTTATAGCCTCATTATTGACATTTCATGAATAATCCCAACCTATGCCTCATATTTCTTATGCTCATAGCATGGTTTAGTGAGAATTTTCATTTACCCCTATTCTTATTTTATTGTTTTGGGTTCTTGCCATTTGTTTGTTCAAGATTCTCTTATCATGCAAACAGGGTCACTGCTAACTTCTAATTATGAAATCAATGGGATACTTTTCAATCCCAACTTACTCAGGGTCACTGCTAATTTCTAATTATGAAATCAATGGGATACTTTTCAATCCCAACCTTATTGACCCTCTTAGCTTCTCTGGTGAATGTTAACCACTCAGCTCCCACCTCTGGAAACTACTTTTGAAATCCTTAACAGTACTCAGCCCTAACTGTCCTCCTACCTCCTTACTTCCTTGGCCACTTTGTTTCAGTCCTCATCAGCCACTGCCTGGTTCAATCAACTGCCTGGTTCTTAAATGCCATAGATTTTGTTTCAAGTTCGTTTCACATTTTCTGCACTCTCCCCAATCCTATATTCTCAGTGTTTGATGCATGTTCCACACTTGTGAGTGAGGCCAGTTACAAAACACCAGTGTCCAATTGAGCCAGGTTCATGTGGAGTTGGGATGAAACAGGAACTTGAGAGCCCATGAGAGGCACCTGGGTTTCAGTTTGTTTCTTTATTTTGAAATTTGTTTATTCATTTAGTCTTCATTTAACACTCATATTTTGAGCGTATACTATATCTCAAGTACTAGTTCCTAGAAAATTAAAAAATCAAGTTCTTGTCCTCAGAGAGCTTACAGTTTAGTAGAGAAGACCAGCAAACCAGCGGATGATGTAAGGGCAACACAAAAGGCTGTTCAAAGGCCAGCCCACAAAAAGTTTCGAGGACTCTAGTACAGGAGTCAGGAAAACACCATAGATAGGTTACCTATGATCTGAATCATGAAGGACAAGTAGGAATTAGCCACATGCATTCCACACGGAGTGTGGGCTTCCAGATAGCTGGAGTACAACATGCCTGAGGGAATATGATAAAGTATGTCAGTGTGAATTGGCTAGGCAAATGCAGATCACAAAGACTATGTGTTAGATTAAGATATATTTCAACAATTTCTTAAAAACATAAGTAGCTTTGAAATATATTAAACTAGAAGATGACTTAATCTGATTTGCATTTTAGAAAGCTCTCTCTAACAACATTGTAGAGGGCAGCATAGGAGGATGGATTCCAAACTTGGAGCAGTGGGATCAGTTAGCATGAGTAGGTGAGAAATATAGCTGACCCTTGAACATATGGGTTTGAACTTCACAGGTCCACTTATACACAGATTTTTTTCAATAAATATACAGGCGGCCCTTATATTCACAGGTTTTGCATCTACAGCTTCAACCATTCGCAGATGGAAGACAGTATTTTCAGTCTGTAGTTGGGAATCCACAGACACAGCAGGCTGACTGTATACATTACTCTGTACCATTTTATAAATGGGACTTGAGCATCCACAAATTTTGGTATCTGTAGGGGTCCTGGAAACAATCCCCCATGGATACTGAGGGTTGTCTATTTTGGGCAAGTCAAAAGTTATACTCAAATTTTTGATGTGCGCCCAGCTAGTGAAGAGGCTTATGTCATCATTGGCAAAGTGATGGCCTCCATTGATGGCCTTACTACTCAAGGGCATGGATCAAAGCCTCAGCTCACCAGGGCTTCTAGGCTGGGCTTAATCAGGAGAGGTGTTCATCTAAAGTGTACCAAAACAACCTGTCACAAATAGAGAACGCAAGTCCTGGTAAGTTGGAAACCAAGGTTACTGCCGGAAAGATAGTGTCAGGTATCAAGTCTGAAAGTCAGGACATTTTCGAAATAGATTTGCGAGTGAGGCCAGACGTAAGGAGCTTAGAACGTGGTATAAGTAATGGGTCTGGACATGCAGTTACAACATGAGGCCAAGGAAAGAGAAAGGCTAGAGTCCTCTTACAGACTTCAGTTGGAAAACCTTGCCAGAATAATAGTTCACTTTAAACTCATTTATACAAGCTAGATTTTGATACAGGTTAGATGTTCATTTTGTTAATGTTTAAGACATCTCTGTGAGGCATAACTTCAGGGTTGTTGGCATCAAAAGCACTGTGCCTTCTAAATGGATGCATATAATAAAAAGACCTTTTAACTAAGAGACCAATGAGACCCACTTAGGATGGTCTCAGGCTCAGTATTATCCTTTAACACATTCAGGTATATCTCTAACTTTTAAACTTTTATTTGTATTTCTTTTACTTTACTACACTTCCCAAGAAATTATTTTTCATATAAGTTTTATTAATTTATTGCTATCACACCTAAATTCTGTCCTATTGTACTTCTCTCCCCCTCAGATTTTTATATCAAACAGATATGTCTACTAGAGATGCAAGGAACTCAACAGCACAGGCAGAGTCAGACATCAGATTATAGTAGCTTGATGATGAGGTGAGTGCAGGTTTGAACTGGACTAGGTTCTATTTCTAGGGATGCCCAGTCTACTGAAGCAAGAGTTTCTAGCTAACAGAGATGGTCAAAGTCAGGAAAGTGACCCAAGGATTGACCTTGTTTGGAGCTAGACCACAGCCAGCATCTAGGACAGGAAACTGGGACAAGTCACCAGGCTTTAACAAGTGGTCTCACCAGACCCTCATAATGTCCTCACCGAGTGGGCTGGCTCATTCTCAGTAGAGAAACAGATGGGCAAATCAAGGCAGAACCTAACACATGGACCTGGAAAAACATAGGAGTTGTTGAGGGAAAGACTAGAGCATGATGTATACTCAGATGCTTAGGATTCACCACAAGCCCTTTGGGTATGGAATCTAAACTATACTTTCACATTGGTAATTCTAGGTCCTGCCTGCTCCTGGTCTGGGTCCCCCCAACATGATTCCCGCCTGGTTTCATCTTAACTCCAGACATGAGAGGAGAATCTTATTAAGGCGGGGGAAGGAAGGGGTTAGTACAGATAGATTTGCTTTTATTGCCTAGAGAACATGGGCTGGTTTTCAACCTACACTACTGTGAAGAAAGGTTTGTTAACCATGAGTAATGTATGGATCTTTTATTTCTTCCTAATTTAGTTTTCTGTTCATGTTTAACCTACACATAGTATTGAATCCTTTTAAAAAGAAAATATCTCAGATATTTTGAGAAGACTCATGTGTACTTACATGTGTAAATACAAGCAAGAAAATGCCATGAACCTACCTGCTTTATTGTCAATAAAATAATCATAAAATTTTTTTAGATTGTTATCTAAGTAAAAATACCTCTTTTTAGGAACTCATGGGCCCCTGTGAATTTAGCCACAGACTCTCGGGGATTTGTGGACCTCAGTTGGAAAACATTGCTGCAGAACAGTAGTTCATTTTTAACTCATTTTAAGAAGCTAAATTTTGATACATTTTAGATGCTAATTCTAGGAGTATTCCATCTTGCCTGAGAAAAGTTTGAGTATTTTTAATTACTCTGAAAGAATATTAACTGCTTATATGTTTCAGAGACTGGGTACCAGAACTTATTAATAAATGAATGCCATTCCATCCCTGAGAACATGCATATTGCTATCCACAAAGCCATACAGAGCATTCAAAATAACTAAGACATTCTTTGTTTATATTTTCATATAACTGCACTAAATAGCATCAGCCCAATTGGGAAGAATCTTAAAGTGATTTGAATTCTTTCTTGAATATTTTCTTTATAAATCCCTAGTCTGCTGCAACATTTAATGCCTTGTTCTTTGCCTATGTTTAAGAAATATTAATTCTGGAAGGATTTGGATACTGATATTGACAAATTTTTGTTAAGATTGGCCAAAAGAGAAGGCAGATGTAAAGGAGGATCTATGACAGAATTTTCAGTGAGAGAGAAATAAGGTCTGGGTCTAGTGAAGAAGAAAGAACTGGCACTTTGGAATGATGGTGGTGGTACCCATTGTTACATCTTTTGTGTGATAAGAAGTGACCAAGCCACAGGTGAACTACACGGCAATGAAAATCTTCAGATATTCATCATTCAGAAATTTTGATATTTTGAGAATGAAAAGAGGGAAGGACAGGTAATCCATAGGGGGCATTGCTTAGATGGGGTTGATCAGTGGATAGGACTGTAACTCGCCATAATGGTAGACTGCCCTGATCTGGACACCACTGCTTTTCAAGAAAATTTGCCCTTCAGAAGCCATCCGACCATCAGCAGATAGGGTCTTCCTGGGAAACGTCACATCCCCCAAATTTCCCTCAGACTTGCCTGCCCATAGTCTCCTTAAAGCCCTGCCCCCCTTGTTTTGGGTGGGGGGAGTGGCTGATAGCCCCTTGACTTAGACTTCTCCATGGCCCCAATAACCAGGCTCTCTCAGAGAGTGCAGGGAAGAGATAGAAAGGATCCACATTGCTGTTACAATATTCAAAATGCCCAAGTTTTAGGAGAGAGATGGCACAATGGAATGCTGAATTATCTCCATCTTTTCATTCTCACCATCTCAATTCAGACCCTCATCATCTCCTATCTAGACTTCTGTACAGAATTTTTCTCTCATTTGTTCTGCCCCAAAGTATGCCCTCCTAAATCATAGATTGAGTCCTCAAAAACCTTTAAAGGCTCCCTGTTGTGCCTGCCTTTTGGTACAACAGGGGGCCTATGTCTGAGTATTCAAGGCCAATTATCGTCTGGATCTATTCTTCTCATTTTGTGATCTAATCTGTCTGGTGTTGACTGACCACTTTATAAAATCTCATATGCCATTGCTCATTTTATTCCTCAGCACAGAATTACCTTCCATCAAGAATCAGTTAACATTTATTGGACACTTTCCACATGCCAAGCTCTGTTCCAAGTTTTTTTCAAGTATTATCTCAATTAAGCCTCACAGCAACCTGATGAAATTGGAACAGTTAACCCAATTAAAACCAATAGCTTTTTGCTCTCTACTTGATATGTTCCTCTTCTACAAATTGCCTTGCACTTTTATCTCTTTTTGTCCTGAATCTTTTATTTTGCCTTTCTCAGGTAACTGCTCTCTACCAACTCAATGGATGTCTTTGCTTCAATCTTCAAATATCCGCAAGGTTGTAGAAAACCTTTCCCCAGATCACTGTTCCTTTTGGTTTCCATTATCTCTCTTACTTCTTTATCACTCAGACTTCTCAAAAACACTTATTGGTGCTAATTTCTCACCACTCACTGATCTCTGTCCTTGCAATTTAGCTTGTGCCTACCCTTCTTAACTAACACTGCTTTCAGAGGCCACTAATGATTTCTCAAGGGGTAAAATCCGGCAGCCTTTTCTTAGGACTCATCTTTCTCAGCCTCTTAGAAGCATTGGTTCTATTGACTGCTTCCATCTGCATTTACCTCTCTCCCAGCTTCCATTTTACTACTACCTTGTTGTATTCAAATCTTTCCTTTCTTCTGTGTCTTTACTTGTTTTCCGAACTAGGGTTATTGCACTCTTGAGGCAATCCCCAGATAGTTTCTCTATGGTTATAACTTCTTCGTGATAATTTTTTAATGTGTTGTTTTCATTTCAGTGATCTTAAACAAGTCAAAAATGTAAGCACCATTCAGATGAGCTCTTTGTAACTCGATACCACCAATTTCAATACCCAGTCTGTCACTTTGGATTGTTATACTAAGCGATTGCTAAAAAAAAAAAAAAAAGTGACAGCATTTGGCTTTAAAGGAATGTTCCTAAAGCTGTAGTTCCTCCTGCTTAAAACTGGAGTCGTCTTTGATGTCATTTTCTTGTTCTTACCATTCAATTAATGGCTAACTCTGGCAAATTCTTCTTTAGTAATATCTTTGGCTCTTTGCTCTTTTCCAGTTCCATGGCCACTTCCTTTGGACTGGACTATTGACTATCCATCAATTTATTATATGTAGTTGACTACTCCCCCAGTTTATTCCTCAGACTGTTTCCAGGTTAATTTCCTAAAGCATATCTGATCTGGCCACTCCTTATTGAAACCCCTCCATAACTCTTCTCTGTAAACCAGTCTTCTATAAGGTGACAGGTACCCCCTGCCCCAGCTAAACTGAACTTCCTGTTCTCAAATCACAGCTGCGCATTCACCCCTGCACACCTTAGCTCAGGCTGTTTTCCAATTTCTAGAATTCTGGACTCCCTATAGGCTATTGGGAGGCCTACTGATCCTAATCCAGCTCAGCCTTTCATAAAAGGCTTTTTGATCCATACCATAGAACCTTGTATTTTCTTTCTCTGAACCCCAGAGCAACTTATTTGACTTTTCTCATAGTACTTTTTGGTCTTAGATTTTGTTATTTGAACACTTGTCTGATTGTTCTGCCCATTTGCATTCCTTATATCATATCACACCATGCCCTGCAGTTTGATGGAACCTAAATATTAAAGTACCATTTTTACCTTAAAGTTTTCCCCGAGTTCCCTAGTTGCCTTCTTCAGAACTCCAGTGGGTGCTTATTGTTAGTAAGGCTCTAGGTGGCCCAGAGAGATCCAAGGCTCCAACTCTCTAGCATTCTGTCTTCTCTTGTTTTTTGGCATATGATGGTACTTCAGTTGCTTGCCAAATTCAGAGATGAACCCTCTTTCTGAAGTAACCCTAATTTTGTTCTTAAAAAAAATTCCTACTGCCATGCCACCCTGAGCAAGCCAGATCCCGTCTCATCTCAGAAGCTAAGCAGGGTCAGGCCTGGTTAGTACTTGGATGGGAGACCACCTAGGAAGACCTAGGTGTGAAAAATAAAAAAAAAATAAGGGATTGTAACTGACAATATTAGCAGTCTGAGGCCCCAGGGACTGCACAGGTCCCAGGTAATCTTCCATGCTCTTGGGCTGACCTCAGTGTTCACTGAACTCAAATGACCTTTGCCTGCCTCAGATGACAAAGGAAGTAATCAAGTTTAGAAATGTGCTGGAGGTTGGTGGGGGAGGGGCGAGCTGAACCTTCCAGCTGGGTTGTACAAGCCACAAGACCAAATAAGGGTGTGTGAGCAGCCTCTGTCTCTATTCAAGTTCAGAGTGCAGTGTGCAAAAGTGGACTCGGTTTTCAGAGAGATAAGCTATTACCCAACATGGTGGGTGGCATTCTAGCAGCAATGCCTGCAGGGCTAAGGCTGGGAAGGGAAGACCTGGGCCCATGAGTTTTCTCAGAGTGGGGAGAAGAGGGAAGGGGACTTTCCTTGCCAGAGCCCTGTGACTGAAGGAACTGATAATCCACAGGAAATTTTCACAGAGCATTTCCATGATTCTCCTGACATGGTTCTAGAGACTGCTGGCCAGGGTGAGTCATTAGAATGTGACAAAAAGGGCAGCATTTGAGGATATTCAGCCAGTAGGAAAACAAACATTATATTTATGAACTCTTACAGGCTGAGAGGCCCAGCTTGTTTACTGAACATGAAGGTCTAGGGCAGAACTAAGTTAGGGGGTGTTTTTCAGCAATGTTAACACTGTTTGCAAATACACCAGGCAAGGAACTGTGAGGATTGCCAAGAGTTGGCAAGAATTGGCCTTCTCTGTTGTATCTGATAGCTCCCAAAATAAACATCTATTCTCCTCAGAGGTCTTCAGGGCCAAACAGTGTCATTGTTTCCTTAAGATGCTTCAACAACCACTCATTAATGGCAGTGCCAAGAATAAGCCATGCTGCTATGCCAGCCTGGCATTCCTTCCTGCCCTTGCCCCTCTCCTTTTCCCTGCAAATTCTTTCTCATCCTGCAGCAAAGCAAACCTCACCTCCTCTAGACCTGAAGCTTCCTGAAGGAAGGGACTGTGATTTGTATTCATGTTTATATCCCTAAACAGTAGCCCCAAGCTTGAGGCCTATTGTGTGCTTAGTCCAGATGGGTTAAATGTGTAATGATTCATTTTCTCAGAGGCCAGCCCTGGGTTGTGGTGGCTGTGTACCACTACAGATCCTTCCTTCTAGCTGTGGCTGCACAGTGGGGTCAGGTTGGTAGCATCTGACAGCTGGTCACCTCAGGCCCACTCTGCACTCCATGCTTTCTGCCCTAAGATTTCTCTGCCACTGCTCAGAGTCTCAGTGCCCAAGCATGTTCAACCCTAAAGTATTAGAGAGTTAACACCCTGTGGAGATAAATACCTCCCCTCTTCCTCCTCCTGGACAGATTGTCAGTTCTAAGATGCTTTCATACAACTTTTAGACAGCCCCATGGGATCATGCACCCAATGCCCATAAGTGGGGCCAAGTCAATAAAGCATCTTGTATCGACTATCTCTCCTGTCACTCACTCCTGCTCCCAGGGGTCACACTCTCCAATAAAGTACTCATGGTTAAGCTTTCATCCTAGGTTCTTCTTTCTAAAGAACCTGGGCTAGGATATCTGGAGCCTTGAAAACATTCAGAGCCCTTTATTTAGAAATTCTCTCACAAACTTGTTTTCAAAATTCAATTTCTGTAAATACATTTTATTCCTATTCATATGTCTCATTCTTTTAGAATGAGAAGTCAGAAGCAAAATTAAAGTTTAATAACTTGAAGAGGTTTTTTTTTTTTCCCCGTTTTGCATTAACATTCCTTACCTTACCTTGGGTATATCTACACTTTCTTTACTTTTGCTTTGAACATATCTCAAACTCAATTATCTTTAGCATTTTTCATAAGCCATAATTCAGGAAGTTAGAGAAATAGCTCCCTGGTGGCAGAGCAACAGAACTGCAGATTGCTTGCCCTTGTAATTGCAATGAAAGTGGTATCTCTGCCTGAGCTGACTTTGACTTGTAGGCTCCTCTTAATTATTTCCTTAGAGTAAATTTCTAGAAAGATAAGATCAAAGAGCACAAATGATCACATATAGCCAAATTTCCCTCTCATTGAGATGTAGAAATTTAAACTCACACCAACAGTGTAGAACAGCACCTTTCCCTGTGCCCTTTTCCACACAGACGTCCTACTTTAATTTTGCATTTCTTTCTTTTTGAAAATTAGAAGAATATATGTTTGCAGCTTATATCTATTGTTTTGTAAAATACCTGTTTTCCTTAAACAATCTTTTAACATACCTTTAATGTTTTAAACAGTTCTCAGACTTCCTTTGTGAAGGACCTTGGAAGTTCTCTCTTTATTCCCAGTTCTCTATTGCTGTTTTCTTATTAGGAAACACCACCTGACTGACTTGAGATACAGAATAGAGGAGTGGAAAGACCTCAGGTCTCTAAAGTAAAAAGTTTAAGTACAAGGTGTTACTTGCCAGATATTTCAGAGTTTTAGTTTTATCATTTCTTTTTTTAATAATTTTTTTATTTTTGAATTAGAGTTGGCATATAATATTACTTTCAGTTGTACAACATAGTGATTAAACATCTATAAAACTCACAAAGTGATAACCCCAATAAATCTACTATTCATCTGATACTGTACATAGTTATTATAATTTTATTGAATATATTTATTATGCTGTATTTTATATCTCCATTACTATTTTATAACTAATAATTTGCATTTCTTAATCCCTATCCCCTTTTTCACCCACCTTCCCTAATTCTCCTCACATCTGGTAACTCTCAAAATGTTCTCTGTATCTATGAGTTTGTTTCTGTTTATTTATTTTGGTTTTTAGATTCCACATGTAAGTGAAATCATACGGCATTGGTCTTTCTCTGACTTAACTGCACTCAGTGCAGTACCCGCCAGATCCATCCAGGTTGTTACAGATGTAAAGATTTTATCCTTTTATTTATTTATTTGTTTGTTTGTTTGTTTGTTTGTTTCATTTATATGGCTCAGTAATATTCTATATATGTACCACCTCTTCTTTATCCATTCATCCACTGATGGACACCCAGGTTGCCTCCATATCTTGGCTATTGTAAATAATGCTGTGATGAACATACGGATGCACATTTCCCTTCCAAGTAGTGTTCTAAGTTTCTTCAGATAAACACCCAGAAGTGGGATTATGGGGTCCTTCTTTGTCTCTTGTTATAGCCTTTGTTTTAAAGCCTATTTTATCTGGTATAAGTATTGCTACCCTAGATTTTTTTTTTTCATTTCCATTTTCACAAAATATCTTTTTCCATTCCTTTACTTTCAGTCTCTGTGTTTCTTTTAATCTAAAGTGAGTCTATTGTAGGCAGCATATGTAGGAGTCTTGTTTTCTTATACATTCAGCCACCCTATCTTTTGATTGGAGCATTTAATTCTTTTTTATTTGAAGTACTTGTTGATAGATATGTAGTTATTGCCATTTTATTAGTCATATTTTTGATACATATTTTTTTCTTCTTAAAGGAGCCTCTCCAACATTTTTTGTAATATCGGTTTGGTGGTGAACTCCTTTAGCCTTTTCTTGTCTGGGAAGCTCTTTATCTGTCCTTTGATTCCAAATGATAAGCTTTGCTGGGTAGAGTAATCTTGGTTGTAGGTCCTTGCTTTTCATCACTCTGAATATTCTGTGCCAATCCTTTCTGGCCTGCAAAGTTTCTGTTGAGAAATCGGCTGCCAGTTTTATGGGAGTTCCCTTGTATGTAACTAATTGTTTTTTCTCTTGCTGCTTTTAAGATTTTTCTCTCTGTCTTGAACCTTTGGCATTTCAATTGACATGTTGCTGTGGGCCTCTTTGGTTTCATCTTGTTTGGGATTCTCTGAAGTTCCTAGGGTGGTATGTGTATTTTCTTCACCAGGTTAGAGAAGTTTTCCATTATTATTTCTTCAAATACATTTTTAATTTCTTGCTCTCTCTCTTCTCCTTCTAGTACCACTATGATGCAACTCTTGTTGCATTTGATGTTGTCCCAGAGGTCCTTTAAACTATCATTTTAAAAAATTCTTTTCTCTTGTTGCTATTCTGATTGGGTGTTCTCCGCTACCCCATCCTCTAAATTGCTTCCTCCTCTTCATCCATTCTGTTAATTCTCTCTAATGTACTCTTAATCTCAGATATTCCATTTTTCACTTCTGATTGGTTCCCTTTTGTATTTTCTGTTTCCATTTTTATGTTTTCTGTCTCTTTGTTAAAGTTCTGAGTTCATCAACTCTTCCTCTAAGTTCACTGAATATCCTTATACCTGGTGTTTTAAACTCTGAATCTGGTAGATTGCTTGTCTACATTTTGTTTAGTTCTTTTTCTGGAGCTTTGTTTTGATCTTTCATGTGAGACATGATTCTTTGTCTCCCCACTTTGGCTGCCTTCCTGTGTTTGTTTCAATGTATTAGGTAAGGCTTCTAAATTTCACGGTCTTAGTAGAGTGGCTTTATGTAGTAGGTGTCCTGTGGGGACCAGTGGCACAGTCTTTCTGGTCACCTGAGCCAGGTTCTCTAGGTGTATCCCCTGTGTGGGTTGTATGTGCCCTTCTGTTGTGCCTTGGTTGCTGTTTGCACGTTGAGGGGAGGGATTGACTCTTGGACTGATTGGTTGTAAGGACTGGCTGCTGAGGGGCTGATCCCATAGAGCAGGGTTCTGGTGCCTGCCCAGTCTGCCCTTTGGATGTGTCCTCCTCAGATGCTGCCCTGGGTAGTGCTCTGGCTCTGGCACTGGTTGAAGTAGGCCACTGGGTGTGCCAGCCCAAGGACCTCCTGAGATGGGCCCAACTGCAAACCAAGTTCAGCTGCAGTTTGAGCACTTGTGGGGCACTCCACCAATGTCTGTCACATGTGCTTATAGGCGCCTCATGTGGCCAAGCCAGGAACTGAGGTTGGCCTCTGCTAGTGCTGGGCTTGGGGCTGCTCAGCAAAACGTATAGTGCACGCCGAGGTCAGATGCTGCTTCTTTGGGTTTTGTGAACCTTTGAGAGATTTCAAGGAATTCTACAGTGTGAGCCAAGACAGGCCATTTGTATGGAATAATCCACTGGAGGTAGCCTGGGTGGGCCCACAAGCTGGGAGAGGTAGGGTCTCAGGGAATCATCTGGACAGAGCAACCTGTGTCCACACAGTGAGAAGGGGGAAGGCTCAACAATGGAAATTGCCAGCACTTCTGTTTCAGAGAAAGCCGCCCTTCAGTCCTCGCCCTGAAGCCAGACAATTCAGCTCCTCCCATATGTTCCTGGCACTCCATCCAGTACTGGAGCTCAAAGTGGGTGAATCAATCACGGAATAAGTCTGTGTGTGGGCCCCCTAAAAGGAATGTTGGCAACTCCAGCCACCCTCACTCAGCCACAGTCTCTGCTGGTTTTCACAGCCAAAGGGTGTGGGGACTTCTCTCTCTGCCACTGGAACCCTGGGCTAGAGACCCCAGTGTGGAGCCGGGATCCCTCGCTCCTCTGGGGAGTTAGCGGGGGCTCTGCAGCCAAGGTAACCCTCTCGATTCTTGACCACCATACAAAGTTATGAGATTAGACCATTTTGCATCTCCATCCCTCCTACCAGTCTCCAGGTGACCTCTCATGTATGTCCCCAGTTGTAGGACTTCTGTTCAGCCAGAACTCGCACAACTCCCAGTAATGATTGTTCATTGTAATTTTGGTATGGTTGTGAGAGGAGGTCTGCTATCTTGACCAGACCTAGTTTTATCATTTCTGAGCTGATAGGACTCTAGAGACTAGAATTCTCCTGAAAGAAGAGAAGCATATCGAGTCAGAGCCATATGACTACTACCTGCTGCAATCCCTGGTTTTCTTGGTCCTTAATTTTTTAGAGTTGTCTTCTTTGCTTTACTTGGGCAAAACCTGGCCAGAAACTTGGTTTTAGCTCACTTATAGCCATCTGTTTCAACCAGAAAGTGTTGCTCAGCTTTATATCTTAGCAAACAGCCAGGCATGTCAGCATCTCAGAGATTTCTATACTCTTTCATTAAAATTGCAGTAAAGACCATGAAGGACCTTGCTACTAATTAAAGGAAGTTTTTAGGAACTCTTATCTCAATAACTTTATTACCATTCTCTGTAGGCCTGTACAGATCTGGATCTGAGGAAACAACAAGCAGCAAAGGAGCTGCTTAGCTGTCTATTGCCAAAGCAAGTTTATTGCATGGTTCACATTTACATCAGATACGGAGGGCAATTCTCAGCCTTCTTTAAATCTAAGAGCTTGACTACTCTTTGAGGCTTGACTTCTACTTTCATATTGGCTTCGAATTACATACATATGGTTTCTAAGGAGAAGAGTTCATTAATAAGATGAAATTGGAATCTTGACAATATATGTATTCTGTTATATTCCCAGTCAGCTGGCCCCCTTGGTGCCTACATAATGCTCTGTGTAACTCAATCATTCTCTTCTAACCAGGCCTTTCCAACTGTAAAAGGAAATAAATGAAGTGGACATTTGGGGGAACTCACAGGTTATGGAAATAGGTATAAAAGCACCTGAGCTTTTTAGGAAGATTGGGGCTCTTGATATGAGTTATATTTATTTGTCTTCCCTTTCAGCCAGTAAAATACACAATTTTCTCTCTCTCTCTCTCTCTCTCTCTCTCTCTTTAAGTTTTTAAAACTTTTTATTTGCATGTTTAAAAAATTGTGCATCCCAATAATTAAAATCATTTGAACAAAAAAAAAAAAATGGCACTCTAAACTACATTTTACAGCCTGCAGTAACCTTGGACCAGAGTTGTTTTTACTCTAGATTTCTCTGTCATCCTACCCAGCTTCTACTTTCACTAACATACAAGTTCTTTTCCTTCCCTGCCATCCAGACAGCCTTGTTGTCACTAGTTCTCTGATGTGAAAGGGGCGGCACAGTCATTTAAACTTGATCAAGCCTCTTTGCATCTTAACAAAGTTAAACAGCTAAAAGACGTGAATGGCAATGCTTATGTATTATAAAGTGCATATTGGTGATACATGCCTCATTACAATTTACCTTCCTGCTTCTCCTGTTCAGTTGTTTTGTTTTGTTTTTTTGAAGGCAGTGAATTTTTCTCTTTCATTTCTTCTCTTCAATTTTGATTTATCAGATTTCTCAATCTCAGCCATATCAAGTTTGCCAGACATAGTTGCAAAAGAAGCAGAGAGGAACATGAACAAATAAGTCTGATCTGCTCAGTGGCAGTCATGGAGCACCTCTCTCCTTTTTAAAAACATCCCCTTAATGCTACACTTCTTGTGAATTAATGTACTTTCCATCTACTCTTCATGACAGGGTTCTTAAGAGAGAGATCTACACATGTTCCCTTCACTTCACCTTTGACTCAGAAATTTCATTTCCATCATTTTCTCCCAAGGACATATTGAGAGGTACATACAAAGAATTATATATAAGAATGCTCGTTACAACCTTATTACAATAATAAAAATTGGAAACAACCTAAATAATCAACAAAATGGAGACTAAAAGTTTATGGCATATATCAATCAAGATTTTATAGTGCAACAAAAGACAGAAAACTCATAACTATGACAGAAAAAGGTTTCAGTTTGGTCATCATGTATAAACTCCAGCCATCAACTGCCTCTTACAATGCTTCCTTTACATTCTGCCAGCATGTATTTGTAAGGAGTATTTGTTAATATATCAGAGAAGAAAGGAACTTTGCAAAAGTTGTTACTTGGACTCAAGCCTTGAGTTAATTAGAGTTGAACTTTAGGCAAATGACAACTTAGGCATTAGATCTGAAAGGAGTTACTTTTCTTTACATTTTTCTGTTTGAAGTTTCTCACTATAAAATTTTATATTTTTCTGCCTTTAGGGAAGGTGGTGCCATTGGGATGTCTTGCTGCCCTCTGCAATTCATTTTTTTGCCCCTAATTTGTTTTATAAAGTTGCTATCTTTCAAAGCTTTTATTTGAAAGTTTCAACCCCCAAAGCAGCCCTTGGCCCAGCCAAATATATGCAAAACACCAGCAAAATAAAATGTAGAAGTTCTGAGCATTTACTAAAAAATCACTAAATTATACATTTTAAATGAGTGGATTTTTATATTATGAAAATTATACCTCAATAAAGTTGTTTCTAAATATGTAGGGGAAAAAATGAAGTAAAATGTAGGACGATTCGATTAGGCCAGTGATCTCCAAATATTTTGATCATAGTCCCCTGAGTCTGCTTTTCGATATTTGTGGGCTTATTAAACTGTATACGTGTTAAACTCTTGTTAGTATATGATACCTTATAAAATAGCTACAAAATAGAAATTTAAACATTTTTTAAAACCATTTAAATAGAAATTCTAGAGATTTCTTGCTTTACCTCCCTAGATCATCTTATACATCTCCTGGAATGTCCACAGCCAACTTGGAAACCACTGATCACTGATATAGGCAGTCAGCAAAGAACTCTGCAAGAGATTTCAGAGCAAGAAAGAAAGAAGGGTTGTGAAGGAGTAGCATGGAGTAACACCTGTTCCCATGGACCTTGCTCTAAGCGCAAAGTGCCTTAGAATAGCAGATCCCAGGTCTCTGAAGGTGAATGGAAGGCAGCAATAGGTTTTCCCACTCTGGCTCTACCTGAGTGCTGATGATTTGGTTACTTAGTCTCAAGTTGTGCTTCTTCCTTCCAGGGATTTCCCAGATGACCCATGTGTGCAGTGGAACATAGAGCATGTGGCCAGCATCCTTCTTCAGCATATAGAACTGAATAGCATCAACCTGGTAAGGGAACACCTTCCCAGAATGCAAATCTGAGGTTCCCAGTTACACCTTTGCTGTGGTCACACTCCCACTTTCAGCTCTTCTCCAGGGCCACTCTTAAAAGAGGCCAAGACCTCCAGTGCTCTCTTTTAAACCTCCTGATGACAACACATCTTTTGTGAGACTAAGTAACCAAATCATCAGCACTCAGGTAGAGCCAGAGGTTTTTTCCAACTATGTCCTCTTTTACCTCCCCAATCCTCCACCTCTGTCCTGTCACCTAAAAACTGAAGTCCCCAGGAGCCTGTGCTGCAACTCTCATTTGTACAGAACTTCACCTTTTACCAAAGATTTTCACGTTTAGAGTATCATTTTAATTTGTTGTTATAATTCTCATTTTACATCAAGGATATTGTGGTATCAGTGGCTAGGCAGCTAGCCCAAGTTTGGCAAATGGTGACACTAAGCCTCAATTTTTCACTCCAAAAAAAAACGAGGATAAATTCATACCCACTGCAGGGAGAACATTCAAGTCACAGAGCAATAGTGGAGATTCACATTTACTTGCAGAGGTAGATGAGTCTGGGAACACACATCTCAGCTCTCCCAGGTTCTGTTGGAATGGGCTTTGCCAATGCTCAATTTTAAGGCTAACAAGAAGGCTTAATGTCCACTTTTAAAATAATAATAATAGATATTATTATTATTATTATTATCATGCGTTAATACCTAAAATTCAACCATTGAAAGCCCTAATCATATCAAAAATTAAGTTTTAATAAATTCTTATTAAAAGATGAATCCTTCTGGCAGCGAAACATGTTAGGCTTTTATCAATGATGAGTTTACTGAGTGAATTGATTTATTAGACCTTTTGTAAGAACAGCTATTTGTTGATTTATTAGTCAGACCATCTTTGTTTTCTAATGACAGAAATATAGCTGAAACAGCCCAAACAAGCCAACAGATTACCTAAGTGGCTCACTCCAAATTACATATAGGTGGAGAGGCAGGTGGGCCCCCAACCCTGCCAAAACTCTTCTCCATCTTGCTCTATGTGTTACCTTCATTTGTTTCTAGATGGAAAAATGGTTACTAGCAGCTTACAGGCCCATACCTACCAGCTATAGCTTCCTAGGGAGTCTGAAGTGAAAACCCAAGGGGTTCCGCCCCTGAGATTAGGCATCAAACTCACCCTGCTGACTGCCCCTGCCCACACAGTCAGAACTTCTCAGGGCTCCACAGCCCAGATGTAGACAGAGCTGGTCTTCGTTGTCCGCCTAAAGTAAAACAATGAAATCTGTGAAGTCTGCCGCAATACCCCTTGATAGCCCAGAACTAGCCCTCATATACTCTCCCTTGTCCCATACTTTGGTGTGTATGAAGAGCTGATCTCCTCAGTAACTCTTGCTTTTAGGATAAACTCCTATCTTTCTAAACATGGCCCTCTTTGATTTGGCCCTTACTTAACTACTGGACACTGGTGAGCAGGATTAGTCCTTGCTAAAGGGCCAGCATTGTTAGACCACATAGCAGCTGGTCTTAGCTCTGAATATACACAGGGGATATTCAGGGCACAGACAGCTCTGTATGCCCTTCTTGCTCTCAGAAGAGTTTCCCAAGTTTGTGTCCCAGAAAAGTGATTTGTGGTCCAGGCTCAGTTCAAGACTACCCTCTCTAAGAAGCTTTCCCTGACTTCTTCTGCCTTCCTGGGGATTCCTACAGTATTTGCTATGTGTCCTGTGCCTGTGACATGTGTTGCTATTTATCCTTTAAAGTACAGACCATGTCTTACAAATTAGTCTGTAAGGCACATGAAGGCGAGGACTGTATAATGGCATCTTTAGATCCCCAAGAACTAGAATGGCCCCAGACTATGCTCATCTCAAAACTGTTATCTGCCACCTGTCTGCCTGGAGTTTCTTCAAAACTCCATTCATTCAAAAGAGCACGAGGACCTTTATTGTCAAGACAATCTTGAATTATTTAATTTCTGTAAACAAGGAAATCCTTTTAAACCGGTCTTTAACACACCTTGCTGTTAATAAGGGAATTCTCAAGTTATCACAGTGCAGTTGGGAATAATTTCTCTGCACTATTGTGGCAATAGAAGTATAAGGCCATGCTAACACCGTGACCAGTGTAGACATAAGTGGCCATAATCGAGCTAAGTATAGGTTTCCATTCAACCCCTTATGATGCAGTGAAATGTACTTTCAGACAGACCCACAGTCCTTACACTACAGGTATGAGGGATGAATACTAGGTAGGTGAGAAGTCACTCTGTGGCAGTGTTCCTACCAAGCTGAGTGCATAAATCTTGGGAAGGTTTATGGAAATATCGACTGCACAATCAGAGAAGATAAAGCACCAACAGGGAAGCATAGGCGGAAGTGAGGAGCACAGAGCTAAGTTATGAGAAGGTAGTTTCTCACCTGAGCTGTGCTGAGATGATACCAAATGCTCTCCTTTGTCCAAAGCCAAAGCTGGCTCTGTAGCCATTAGCACAGTGTGACAGAAGGAAACCGTTCTGTTTAGTCTCATCTCTGTTGAATGCATGCTAAGCTATCTGTCCTGCTCACTGAAGGAGTGTTATAAGAACCACGTAGAACAGCTGACAGAACAGAGCTTTGGAAAGTATATCTGTCAAGCAGGCTAGGTCTTGGGCCCAACCCCTACCTCAATCTTTAATTTAACAAATATTTATTGAGTACCTGCTATGTGATTTTTATTATCTGTTGTGAACTGGGGCAGTGAGCCAAACACACCTTGTTTCCGCTCCCTTAGGACAAGATGTCTCAACAGTGCCACTATTGACATATAGGGCTGATAATTCTTTGTTGTAGGGGCTCTCTTGTGTATTGTAGGATGTTTAGTAGCTTCTCTGGACTCTGTCCACTAGATAACCCCTCCCTCTACCCAGTAGTAACCTTCCTCATCTGTCACAATAAAAATGTCTCCAGACATTGCCAAAGTCTCTGGGGAAAAAACTGCCCCTGGTTGAGCAGCCCCACTGTTATCTCTTGTTTATTGAGCTCTGGGTAATATTTCATTTGAACAGAGATTCTGCAACTTGGAGGAATAGTGGATGGAGCCTGTAAAGAACTACAGGTACCAGTGTTGTCATGTGCAAATCTGCAAAAGTCCAGGGAGCTGGATACAACTCAACTCAGTCCTCCTTGCAACAGAAAGAAAAGAGGGAGGTTAAAAAGAAGGAATGGAATGAAGAAAAAACAGAGACCTTGGAGAATTTGAAAAATGACTGAGCCAAACTCTATGTGGCCCCAAATCCCTTAACCAAGGGCATGCCCTTCAGCATGCCTATGATAATGACCTGGCCCCAACTGTCCAGCTCCATCTGATGACAATAGACTTAGAGCTGTATCGTTCTAAACACTTATATGTGGCTTTATATTATCTTCACCTCAACCCAATGAGGAAAATAGGACAGATAGCTCAGCATGCGTTCAACAGAGATGAGACTAGACATTGAAAGTAGAAATAACTTACAAGTTCTGTAACTTGCCCAGTGGGCTGGCATTAACTAGTGTCAGAGAGAAGAGTAGATGTAGGTCCTTCCACCACATACCATGTTGCATGGAAAAATGGGATCAGAATGGGGTACCTGAGTTACATGGTTAACTTTTATTTAATAGGCTGTATTTTTAAGGGTAGTTTTAGGTTCACAGTAAAACTGAGCAGAAAGTACATACCTATCCTCCATCCCCCACAATTTATTGCAGTGAACCCACATTGACACATCATCAGCCAATGTCCATAGTTTACATTAGATTTTACTTTTGGTGTCGGGTATTTTATGGATTTTGACAAATGACATATATCCACCATTATATGATTAGCTTTTTATAAGCCTTTAACTAATTTTTTGTAACTTTCATTTTAGAGAATTTCAAGCATATAAAAGAGAGAACAGTTTAATGAACCTCTGTGTTCCTATCACTTGGTCTCGGTAATTAACACATAATCAGCACTATTTTCACTCAAACATCTGTTCACCTCTTCTTCCTTTTGTAATATTTTATAGCAAATCCTTGCCATCATATTTCATTTTTAAATATTTTAGTATGCAAGTCTAAAAGACATCTTTTGAATCAGGATCAGTCGATAGGACTTTAAATTCTCTTTTAATCTATAGCCCCTACTCCCAGCCTGTGCTCAGTAAATATTAGCTGCTCAGAGTTTTCTGTACATGAATCAACATGTTTTATGTTTTAGTATAGAAAGATTAATAATGAATCCCTTTCTAGACTATTCCAATTCCAGTTCCATGTCTCTTTGTTCATGCTGTGTGGTCACCTTCTTTCTTTGGAGACAACTTGCCTCTTTCCATTTCTCCTAACCACTTCTATTTCTTTTTCTGAGTACTTGGTTTCTTTATTATGTTTCTTTTATTATTTGAGCTATCCTTTTATTATTATCATTATTATTATTATTATTAAAAATTGTCCTTTGGGTTTTTTAAAATCTGTCTGTGTAGAAATGAAATATTGGAACGTAAATTAAGCTTGCAGTTAATAAATAGATGCTATATCTGTGAAAATGGGAACAGGGCAGTATGTTAATAAACATTTTTTCTGTGAATTTAACCCCAGGGCATGGTGTAAATTGTTCCTCAAAGCTTTTGTGCCTTTGGAATGGCACAAGGAAAAGAGACCCAATAAATCAGGCAGCATCTACATGAACAAAGTTCTCAGAGCAGCCAGCCAGGAAAAGCAAATGTGCTAAAGACTGGCTAGGCAGAACTAAGTTTCTATCATGAATGAATTCCACTTTGCTTCACTGGCCAGGAACAAGAATAAACAGTAAGCCTCATGGAAAAGTCTCTATCCAGTCAGGTAAACCAGTAGTTACACACCATTGATCTGAGCGAAAGTCAGTTCAGATATACTCAGAATTTGAAAAGTTTAATGGTTCTGCACTCCTCTTTCCTTCCCAAGGGAATGGGTACAGCTAGTTTGAAGTCGAGGCATGAATGAAACCCTGTATTTCTCTGCAGGTGGTGACTTTCGATGCAGGGGGAGTAAGTGGTCACAGCAATCATGTTGCTCTGTATGCAGCTGTGAGGTATGATTCTCTGGGTGATGAAGGTGGGAGAGCTTTGTTCATTTGCTTAGGGTGGAAGGTATCTAACTTGCTTTCTCACTCATTATCTGAGCCCCATGAAGCTTACTATTATTAGAGAGCCAGTGTTGGCCATGTTACTCACTACTTCTTACCACATCCTCCCTGTGAGAAATCTCTCTCAAGTCTTAATTATGGTTTTGTCTCCTAAGTAGCTGGGAATTTTTTACCTCATGGATACAGCAAAGGGGAAATTGATTTTATTTCTCTCTTTGCTTTGGCCAAGAAAAGCTGTGGGGCCAAATTTGCAACCCCTTGTAGCACATGTATGAGGTTTTAAGAATTGGGAACCAGTGTGCCTCCTGGCTTCTTTTTCTTTTTCCTCCTCTTATTCTCATTTATTTTGTTATCTTCTGTTGTATATTCTTACACTGTCTCAAATCTTTCTTTGTAGAAGAAAGATATACATACATAATATGAAATCTAATTTGTTCTTTACAGTCACCCTATATTACTGATATGTATCTTTATTTAACTGGTAAAAAAAATGAATTAGGGAATTATTCTAGTCAAACAAACATATGTAATGTTTCCCATCCTCTAGAGAAGCGCTTCTACTAGGCACCATTGAGCAGCATTGAGCAGCAGACCTGGCCCAGCTACTGAGGAAGGAAAGGAACAACTCGAAGTGAAGGATTTACCTAATTACCTTTTTCTAAACATGCCCAACATTCTCAGACTAGAGCAGTGAAATATATGAAGATGGAAATGACCTTGCCTATCTCATTAATCCAACCTCCTCATATGACCAAGGCAGCGAAGTGGTTTGTCCAGCACTGCCAGGCTAAACAATGGCAGGGCAGCACCAGAACGCAGGAATCCCAGGTCTCCATTCATTCATCTGATCTGTCACCTGTGAAAACCTATCCAGCGTTAGGACCCTCCAGCCTTGTCCCTAAATTGTGTATCACCTACTAGAAGATGCTAGAAGTCATTACCTACATAGTCTTTCCATACAGCTCCTCTTCTTTCTTTGACTAGGAAATGAGGACAGGCAAGCATGCTCTCCTCTCCTATAAAGACTGTTCACATCCTGTCCTAGCCAGAGGCCACACCTGTAGAGAAGACCCGAAGTTGCATTAGGCCCCTTCAGGTTCAGGAAAGACACATCCCCTGGTTATAATCTGAGATGCAGTTTTTTGTCAAGATACATGAGAAAAATTAGGTATCCCAGGAGTGGTCTTCCCAACCAACCATGTGGTTGTTTTGAGGCCTTGGGCTTCCAAAATTGGAGTGGACACCCAGCCCCATGGAGACCTAGAATAGTGGGTCCACCTCATTCCAGATTTACACTGAGCCTTGTCATTTTTCACAGAGTTACCCCAAAGAAAAGGCCAGATTGGGTCTGTTACAAATAAACCAAGAGTACTTGGACAGACAGGGTTTTGGGGGCACTGAAGTGGGGAAAGTGAGGAAGTCTTCGATCCCAGCAGGGAACCCCAAGGGACAGCTTTATGCAGATAGAACTGTCTGGGGCCATTTTCCTTGGAATAGGCTGGGATGTCACAGACTTTTAATACTTCTGGGTCCTCTATACACTAATGAGAGTCACTGTGTTTGAGGTAAAACAATTTATTGATATGCCTAAGTCCATGCTCCTTTGAAAATGACCTTATGGCCCTCCACTGCCCCCATAGCAACACTCCTGAGGAAGTTCACAGTCACCAGTTCCCCTAGGAACCTGTCACCCTCCAAAAAAGTCTTTACTAGCATCTTACATTGTTTTCCATAAAGCCCCTGAGTTCTCATGCCTGTTTGAGTTCCCAATCCCCCATATGCATTTTCCTCAGACATGGTTTAGATTTACGGTTTTCTCAGGACGTTCCCTGACTGCTGACACCACAGCTGCTTTGAGGGTAGCTATGCTCCATCTAGAAGCAGAGATCTGCTTCTGTAATTTTACCCCTTCGCCTTCCAACCACTCAACCCTAACCACTGCTAGGCCCTTATCCTTAAATATCCATTCCCTCTCTTACTGGACTTGTTCCTTCTCTTTCCCCCTCTCCCCCAGGTACGGCCCCTCCTCTCAGCCTCAGTCAATAGTGTCCTTCCTGTTTCTGAAACCAGAGAGACTGGCAGTTTTACCTAGAAGTGATATCCATCTGTGATCACCCAAAGTCATAGTGGAGAGTAAGGCTCTAGAATTGTTTCCTGCAGTCACTACTGAACAGGCACAGTCAGAAAAGAGGAGTGTTTTATCCAGAGCTGCACAGCTGCCCAGAGACAAAGCACAAACTAGAATTCAGACCTCCTGTCTCCTTTTCTAGTGCTCTGAAGGGCACCTCACTGCCACTTTCCATTAGTAGGCAAGCTTGTACAGTGGCATGACCTCTTCAAGCCTTAGTTTTGTCATTCAAAAGATGAGAATATTTACACCTAATCTGTAAGCTTGTTCTGAAGAAACAAAAATATGTTGATACAATGCAGCTAACAGAGCGGCATCCAGTGCATGATCAGTACTGTCTTCCTCACCCCCTCCTTTCCAGGTGTCCTTCTGGCCCGTTCTTTTTTTATTCACCTTGCCATACAAAGTTGCTTGTTGAAGCTGCAAGGAAAACCAAAGCAACATCACAGAAGGAGGGAAGATGAGATGCTCAGGGACCACACAGCTGCTCCATAAATTTCAGGAAACATTTCCTAGAAGATGCAGCCCCCAACCTAGCATTCCATCCCAATCTCAAAACCATTTCATAGTTTCCCAGCAGGCTCAGATGCCCAGTGTCCATCCTGACAGCAAACCCTAGTCTCCATTCCACCCATGGCTCTCCTCCTTCAGTGCTTCTCTCTGCTCATCACCTAGCACTGCCACCTGCAATTGCAGCTACTGCAGTTCCAAGTAGAAAGGCCAAGGGGAAGGTTTGTCCTCTGAGCCATCCTTCCTTCCTTCTGGGTCTGCCTTCTATTCCCACCAATCTACTAAGATTGTTTTCTCCACAGTCACCTCCTGGCTGCTAAATTCCCAAGGTTTATTTCAGTTCTCATCTGTCTTGACCTTTCATGGCATTTGACCCTGCCCGTTACTCACTGAAATACTGCTTTGACTTGCCTCGCACCAGCTTGTCCTCTCTCCTCTGGCCACTACTGTCTCTTCCTTCTTTCCCTCCACCGGAAGGCCCTTCTGTGGTCCTGTTCCCAGGGCTCCCTCCCCAACCCCAGGGTCCTCTCAGTGCAGACTCCTTAGTGGTACTGTGCAATTTCAGCACAGGTGTTTCTCTCCACTGCTCACCTATCTCCTTAACTTAGATCCTGCATTCTCAGCTCTTTCCTTGGAGATCCTGACCACCCCAAACTCAAAATATCCCCAGGGCTCTCCCAGAGTGCAGGACAAGTCACCTTCGTTTTCAAGATCTCTTTTTCAAATTTTTCTGCTTCTCCAGTCTCTGTTGGGGTTAGGCCCATAGTTTGTCAGTTCTCTCCCAATTTCTCTTCCTTAACGTCTACTCCTAAGAATCCCTTTCATATTCATATGTGTATCTACATGTTGGGGGTAGAGTAGGGACTACCTACCTCATCTTCCATCCCATGGCTTTCAAAACAACAAAGCCTTCAGAGACCTGCGTCCCTCCTCCTCTTACGGCACAGGCATACAATGGCTTAACTGTCAGAAGTGGGAATGGAACAGGTCAAAAAGGAGAAAGGAACAATCAGGGAAGAAATGTCAGTATTTTAAAAATATTCTCCCACCTTACTCACATTACAATTTCAAAAAAGAAAATTCTTGAAGAGTCCATGGCAATTACCTTCATCTCTAATGGGTAAAGCTTGAACCAGGGTACTTCATAAGCCATTGACCAGCCTCCAGGTTATCTGTTTTTGGGTAAGGTCCTTTCGACCATAACCAGAGGTGTAGAATCCCATAAATCTGTGTGGCAAAAGAAACTACCCAGGAACCTACCTGGAGGAACCATACTCTGAAGATCCTTCCTGTTAACTGAAAGGAAATCTTAATCTCACTCTTGTCCTTTCCTTCCTCCAGGACCCTGCACTCAGAAGGGAGGTTACCTAAAGGTAAGCCTGTCCCTTTTGCAAAAGGCCTCTAGGTAAGGAAACTTATTAGGGTGAAATTTATAAATACACAGAAAGCTAGGCCAAGCAGAGGTGAGGGGAAGGACTGGCCACATACTTCCTGACTCAGCTCAGTGTTTCAGTCAGTGAGGGTCCCCCAGGTCTCAAAATCGAGTTGTATCCATTTGATGAGGCTCTGGGTGTACGGGGAGGCTGGGGGTGTTGGTCAGGGATCTCTGGAGAAACAGAACCAATACAACCATGGGAGATTATATATGATTTATTAAGTATATATTTATTATAAGGGCTTATCTTATGCAATTATGGAAGCTGAGAAGTCTCATGATCTACTGTCTGCAGTCTGGAGACTCAGGAAAACTGATGGTGTAATTCAGTCACAATCCAAAGGCCTGAGAAGCAGGGGAGCCAATGACAGATGTCCCAGTCTGAGGGCAGGAAATGACCAATATCCCAGCTCAGACAGGTGGAAAAGAACAAATTCTCCATGCCTCTGTCTTTTGTTCACTTTGAGCCCTCAACTGAATTTATGATGATGCCCACCCACATTGGGGAGGGCAGTCTACTTTACTGAGCCCACAGAGTCAAATGCTAATCTCATCCAGAAACACCCTCACAGACACACCGAGAAATAATGTTTAGGCACATATCTGGGCACCCCATTATGCAGCCAACACAGAAAATTGCAGCATAGTTCTTTTCTACCTCTGGTGTTCTTTCAGTCTGTCCATTCAGACTCATCCCATTCCCCAGTTAATTAGTTAGGTTGTAAATGACTAATGGGTGCTTGATGTATTAATCTGCCTGAGGTAAAAACCCCTCCTAACTTAAAGGATGGCATTTGACCCCCCTTGACCATTTACTGTGTGATGCTGATGCTTAACCTTTATGAGCTACTTTCTGGTCTGTCAATGGGGATAATATACATCCCTCACAGGCAAGAGTGATATGAAGGTGAAACATATGAAAACAAGTAGTGTGTGCCCTTTCTGAGTGGGCTTACTGAGCTTACCAAGCTGTGCAGTCTTTGGAACATGACTATAGTTCATTTGATTCTTACATGTCATCCCTGTGAGACAGGCTATCAATATTATCAGTACCATTTTACACATGAGAAAACTGAGACGCAAAAAGGTTAAGGGACCTTCCCAAGTCTGCCAGTTCTTTAGTAACAGAGCAGGAAGCAGGTCTCTGGCTCCCGATACAGAAATTCCTGTCTCCATTCCCTTTCCCTTGCCTCTGAGGGAGCCAAATCCCAGCCACTAGCAACCAACCTTTTATTGCTAGAACGTGTTGCAGGGAGAGGGCAGCTGGCCAGGTGTTCTACGGCCCTTTCACACTTCTCATCTGTGAAAATGATGGACAAAGAGCAGCTTTGGTGCCACAGAGTAATCTGGCCACTCCCCGGCCACTGCATAGAGCCTCAAAGGACAGGTAGGGTACACAGGGGGAATCTTCCCAGAAGCAACCACACTCTCCCTTTCCTGCCTCTTGCTCTCTCACCCAGGGTGCCCGGTGCTCACACTTCAGTCTGTGAGCGTGTTGCGCAAGTACCTCTCCATTCTGGACCTGCCCTTTTCTCTGCTTGATACCCATGACGTCCTCTTCGTGCTCACCAGCAAAGAAGTAGCAAGGGCCAAGGTGAGGACTGTAAATTCCTGGATAACACAACTCCATGTCTGTGCCCCAGGCACCCTAGCTCCTCAGAGTCCCACCCAGCACTTCAGAGGCCCTAACCAGAGACCATCCACAGCAGTTCAGCATCTGTCCCCAAGTGTTAGCACCACAGGCAGACCTTGGGAGTAACAGATTTTCAAGAACTTCAAATTTTTTTTTCTAATTTTAAAAATAATATATGACTTAAAAAGTAAATAATAATATGTGCTCATTGCAGAAAATTGGAAATACATAAAACTATCAAAATTAAAATAATTAATAAAATTACCTACAATACCACCTCTCAGAAGTAATCACTGTTAACATGTTGGCCTATATCCTCTATAAAGAGTATGATATAAATAAATACATATATTTATATATATTCTTATATTTTTTAATAAGTTTACAATGCCTACTATTTAAAATCTGCTTTAACAACATATGTCCACTTTCTCCTGTCATTAAGTATTTAAATTGTAATAGCTGCCTATATTCCATTGTGTGGAGTACATAAGATATGTCACAAGTCTCTTAATAATGGGCATTTCATTTTATCATTTTTTTATTATTATACATGGAGCCATGCTCCCAGTTTGAGTCTAAGACCAGGAGCCTCTGTAAAAAGCCATGAGACAAATCACAATTTGCCTGTTGAGGAAGAACTAGGCCCAGTGAGGCCCTTGTGGTAAAAACTCTTATGTTGTTTAGGCAGATGATTCTAAGAACCATCGAATTAGGGAAAGGGCTGGTTGAAGAAAATCACTCTAATTTGTCTCCAGGTGCAACCCCCCATTGATGTAAATCCACCAGGAAGAGAAGGCTAGCAATGAGTAAATCTGAGAGAACCCAATAAGTTTGGAGGTTTGGGGGAGGTTTTTTTTCCTTAGCTCTGTTTTCTAAATTGTCTATAATAAACATTTATTTACTAAGAGGCACTTTGCTAGATGCTGAGAATGCAGCATTGAGCAGAAACGTTAATTCTTTCTTATTTCTCTTATAGTTCATTTCTGTTCTTTATTATTTCTATCCTTCAATTTTATTCATGTTTTACTCTGCTCTTCAAATTTTCTTGAACTTGAAAGGTTAGTTCAATGTTAATAAATTAATACTATAATATTAAACAAGAAACACACATAAAACAACATTATGTATTGATCTGTTGATGAAAATATTGCATCCAGAAGCTCACAAGAACCTAAACTTTAATTTCCCCTAGGAACAATGGTGCAGTGTTGACTAATTCAATTGTTTGCGGTAACTTTATCAAACATAACTACCATGAATGAGAACCATATATATGATTATATGATAATTATATTATCATATATACAATTATGATTATGTATAAGAATATGTAGGTAATCCTTTTACTGTTGATTTATAATTTAATTGCTTTGTAGTCAGTAAATGTGCCTTGGGTAATACTAATTTTTAAAGATTGAGATTTCCTTAGTGAATGACCTAGTTTATGATCAATTTTTGTAAATGTAAATATTTATCTAAAAAGAATGTATGTTCTCTGTTGTAGTTCAGATTCTAGATATAACTAGTAGATCAAGCTTAGTACTTAATGTTGGTCACAACTTTTGTATTCTAACTACCTTTCTACATTTTGATCTATTACCTTCTGATACAAGTATACTAAGGTCTCTCACACTGGATTTGTACGTTTGTCTTTGTTTTTACTTTGTGTTCAGGAGCGCAAAGGTCAAGGTTGTTATATCTTCTTAGCAGATTATTCCTTTTATTATCTAATAATATCTTTATTAGTGGTTCTGCTTTAAATTCTATTTTAATATCAAATTGCTACAAAAGCCTTCTTTGGGCTGGTATCTACATTTTGTTAATGCCTTTATTTTCCACCTTGTGTTGTCATTTTTAGATGTTTTCTGTAAGCCACAAAGAGTTGAAATTTTTTTTCTTAATCCCACTATGAAATACCTTATAGTGGGCATATTTGGCTCATTTTTATTTGTGATTATTGATCCTTTTAGACTTATTTCTACTATCTTGTATTTTGTTTAATATCCCACCACCACCACCTGCCCTTTTCCTGTGTTCTGTTGAATTGGTCAAGTTTTCCACAGTCCCACTCTTATCTTCCTCTCTCAGCTGTTATAAAAATTTTAATATCATTCATAACTATAAAGTTCAAAGTATTTGACATTTTTCCTTCCTGCCACAGAAATTTAGCATGTTTTAACTGCTCACTGGTCAACCTTACCCCACTCTGTTACTGTAATTTAGACTGTTATTGCTGATACATACTTGATTCCTGGCCTTCTATTGTTTCTTATATAACACACATTCCCTCCGGGTTCTTTTCTTTTCTCTGATGTGTATTCTTTAGCAATTTTTTAGCAAGGGTCTAAGAAGGCAAATTCTATTAGCCTTTAAATGTTTGCATGTTCTATCTTTTGAATGAATTTGGCTGGAAATAAGTTTTTGTGTGTAACTTTCCCTAAGCATGTCTGAAGATGTAACTCCCATCTAAAGATGTAATTACTATAATTTGTGATAGCCTTATGTTTTAGTAGCATCTATGCTATGTTCAGGAGCCCACTAGCTAGATAATCTTATTCAGTTGTAGCTAATCTCATTTATGTTAGCTTTTAAGATTCTCTATGTATTTCTGGGTTCTGCAATCTTATTATGTCTGGGTAGTTTTGTTTGTATTATTCTGTTCAGTACTCTCCAACTGGGGGCCCTTCCTTGTCTTTTAGCTATTCTGAAAAATCCTCACTTATTATTTCTTCAAATATCACTTGTGTGATGTTCGTTCTCTTTATTCTCTTCCTGGACTCCTATGAAATACATCTTAGGGCCTCTTAATCTATGCTTTGTGTCTCTTCATTACTCTCTCCAATTTTTTCTGTATTTCATATTTTGTTTTCATTTCTGAAATTTCTAATTTTTCACTTTATGTTCACTTATTCTTTCACTTCTGGCTTTTTATTTCATAATGTCTTATTTTGGGGGGTTGTTATTCATCTATTTAGATCTTTGAATGTCCTTCATGCCATTATTTTAGTCTTTGACAAGCTATTCTAGAAAACTGTTTTCATCTAGATATAGTCAAAGTGTGATCGCTGATAATATTAGCTTTCTTTCTTTGCATTAAATCCTTTCGTGTCTTCAGGAACTCTGATTTATAAACTAAGGAGACGGTATTTTTGTTGTTGGATTTGGGAGTTGTATCTCCCTCTTCCTCTGTGCTCTCCCTTCCTATCTAGAGTTTATAGGTGCTTGAAGGCCATAATCAGGCCCTCTAATGGCAGTTGTAGGCACAGAGCCAGCAAGTAACTTGGTTCATTGCTGATCACAAGGCATTCAACTTGCTGGGAGCTGCATGGTTGGCAACACTTACCCATTCTCTTTTCACAGATGAGGGAGCCCCTGTTCCTGGCTCCAAGCAGCGTGTTTGGGTTCCCTGTCCCTTCAGTGAGTTCCTTTCAGAAGCAGAATTACCACCCACCACAATGCTCCTGGGCCGTGAGCCATCCAGCCCTCTACTTTAGACACTCACTTCTGTATTTGTGTTCTTTACATTCATGGTGCTTTTGGTCTTAGTTTTGACCCATCCTTGTCTTTTTTATATTCTCTGCACTTTTTCTCTATTATTGCTTTGTTTTTGGAATGGGAAGTATGAAATGAATGCCTCTTCTTAACCAGGTCAGAACACTTGATTTATGTTGAGAAAATAAAAAAGTAAATAGAATTACCAAATGATCCAGCATTCTCACTTCTGAGTATCCAAAGAAATCTAAAGCAGGGTCTTAAATAGTTATTTACATACTCACATTCATCGCAGCATTATTCACAACAGCCAAGTAGTAGAAGCAACCCAAATATGCATGACAAGGGAGTGGATAAAGAAAATGAGTGTGTGTGAAATTTAGCTTAAAAAAAAAAAAAGGAAATCTTGTCACATGCTACATGTAGGTACCTTGAGGACATTATACTGAGTGAAATAAGCCAGTCATAAAAAGACAAATACTGTGTGATTTTACTTATATGAGATATCTATAACAGTCACAATCATGGAAACAGAAGATAGAGTGGTAGTTGCTAGGGGCTGGGGGAGGACATGGGAGTTGTTCAATGAGTATAGAGTTTTATTTGAAAAAGTTCTAGAGATCTGTCCTACAGCCCTGTGAATAGTTAAGGCTACTGAACTGTACACTTAAAAATAGCTAAGTTGGTAAATTTTGTGTTTTTTTTCCTACAGTTAAAAATAAAAGATAAATTAAAAATAACATTTTGCTAGCAAAGTGGAAAAGACCAAATGATAGAAGATATTGTTAGAGCATTAAATGAAATAAGTGTGTTTACTGATATAACCTTTCTGGGAAGTAACAATAATAAATATCAGAAATTGTACTTTTGATATTCTTGATAGATGAAGTGAAAACAAATAGGTTACAGAGCAATATATATAGTGGGATACATTTTTACACAGACATATGCACAAAAAAAGTCAAAGAACATGCAAAAATATTAATATTGATTACCTCTGGATGGTGAGATTTTAGGTGAGTTTTTCGTTTTAATTTTTAAATTTTTATAAAATAATCATGTATTACTTATATAGTTCAATAAATTTATATTTACTCTGACCTAATAATTTTTATCTCTAGAATTTTATCCTAAAGAAATGAACAAAGGTATATCCAGAGATTTATGAGCAAGTATGTTCATTACTGTAATTTGTGATAGCCAAAAAAGGAACTAAATAATCAGCAGGCAAATGACACAATATTGTACACCAGTAAAATCATAGTTTTGAAAGGCATGTAATGAAAATGTTTCTTAAGTGGGGAGAGGGAGTAGAAACAATTTTGATATTTTTTAATATTCTCAGAAAATCTGAACAAAAAGGAATAGAAAAATGGAGTTTGTAAAAAATCAAATTGGCAAAAATATATAATTCCTGTAAGTGCCCATCTTATTGAATGGGTACTAAAAAGTGATCGAAAGATTAGATCTAAAGACATTGGCCTCTTGGGCAGCATGATGTGGAAAACTTGTAACTTGATAACTGTCACAAGTAGACAAATCAAGTGTCTTTGGACTACAGAGTACATCCATTCTCTTAAGGTTTTTTTAAAATGAACATTTTTACTATGCTCTTCAAAATTTTAACACTATTCTGTGAGTTCATCCATTATTTGTTTCTGTATATAATTTCTTATTTAAAAAATTTAGTCATATTTCCTTTTGAAACAGTCTGCATATTATTTTGCCTGAGTATATCCTGTGGTGGGTGATAGTTCCCTTTATCATTTAAAGCTTGTGGTTATTACAGGTGTACTTAGATTCTTAAAGCCGTGTATGTTGTGACAATAAATATAAAATGAGTTCTTTAGATGACAGTTTACAGTGATATAAACTTAGGCAAGTTAATTTTGTTACTTAGAGGGGAAAAAAAGCAAGAACCATTTATATATGTTTATATATAGTTAAATGCTATGATCTAGTCTATTTAAAAACTGTTTAACTAGATCTGAACAAGATAATAAACATTTCCTCCAATAGGTGGCAAGGAGAATCCATACCTCAGTGTGTACCATCCTTTTTCCTTCCTCTAATTGTGATTTTACCTTCCCAGACTAGCCAATTCAGAGGAGTCTGAGAATATTCTAGCTTGCTTTCCATAAAATGTCTGTCCCTGTATGTGTTGTGTGTGAGGTAGTGGAGCAAAGTGATTAAAAATGTAGGCTCCAGGGGGTGCTTCTACAGTGTAGTGGTTAGAACATCTGCTTTACACGCAGAAGGTCCTGGGGTCGTGCCCCAGGTGGAGCCACGGACTGGCCCCGGTGTACCAGGTAAGCCAGGCCCCAGGTGCCTGCCACGAGTGTGTAGGAGGAGATGCCCTGCCTTCAGAGATCCAGTTCTTAAGGGGAAACAGCAACATCCATAGGTCAGGGGTAGAAGTGGGAGGGGGAGGGGAATTAAGTGTGGGGGTTGGGGGGTCGAGTATGTGGGCTCCAGAGTCAGTCAGATGGCTCTGAGTTCAAATGTCAGCTCTACTACCTACTAACTATTCGAAATTGATGAGTTTCCTCATCTTTTTTTAAAGCAGTTAATAATAGTACTTAACTCGCAGGGTTTTTTAAATTGAGATAGTGCATGGAGACCGCTCTATCTGGCATCATCTGCTGTTATCACAGGGGAAGAAGTAGAGATGGGAGAAGGGAGGTAGTGATTGAAAGCCAATCCAGAGAGGTTTGCAGGTTATATATAGGAAGAAGCCAAACAAGACAATAGCATTAAGTATGTTATTAGGAGGAAGACAGAACTGAAGATACAGAAACTCCCCAGTGAAAATGTTCCATAACTAGTCTTTGATTCTTACAGAGAGCCATGTCATGCCACCGCAGTCAGCTTCTCTGGTTCCGCCAGCTCTATGTGCTCTTCTCCCGGTACATGAGAATCAACTCTCTGCACTTCCTCTGAAGCCTGGAAGCCTTTTCTGATCCAAGGAACAAAGAGAAAAAAAAAACACCAGGAAGCCCAGGGACCTGGTCTGGAGCTGGCTTTTCTCCCTAAGCCAAAAGAGATCCCAGCCTAAGGTGGCCTCCCAGAACTCTGCTCATCAGTACTGGTCAGACCCTAATAAAAGGGAGGCCCTAAAGGCCAATGGGCTGTCTAAACTTCAGCCTCTTCCTTTGGAGGGAAAAAAAAAAGCACAACCACCAAAAACAATTAACCCAAAGACAATAATAGCTACCCTGCTAGCTTCTCAAGTTCTTCTGAAAAATAATGTACATAATGACACAATGTATGTCTAACACCTATCACAGAATCTGTTACTGTAAATAAATGTAAAAGTGCTCTAAAATCACTTCACAGCTGCAATGATTGTAGTAGTCTTTTCCAAAGCAGGCTCACCAAACACATACGCAAGAACAGTCTATGTTGAAAGTTCAACCATAATTCCTTTGATTTATCTCTGTGGTCGATGTATCAGATTTGAATATAGGGAAGACTTGCTCTGTTTAACAACATATCACTGACTGGGGTACCCAAGCTGCGATCACTGTGCTGGGCACTATTTCACACAGAGACAAATACGATTTGGATTCTACCTTCAATGAACTTACACTCAAATATCGCAGTTCTCAGTCTTTTGAGAAAAGTAGGAAATAAAGTATCTGACCTTTTTTAAAAAAACACTCAAGAACTTGATGTCTTAAAATCATGCTGTAAACAAAAGCACTCAGAGAGGTCTGTCTTAAAAGCTACTGAGAGTCCAGCTAATGGTCCATGCAGGTGGCCTGAGATAGGGAAGCTCAGTGGTGAAGTGCACAGGCCCTGAAGACTGGTAACCCTTGGTATGAGGCCAGAATTACCAGCAAAGTAACCACGAGCGAGGTGCTTAACACCTCTCTGCTGCCATTCTCTCATCTGCAAAACTGGGGACAATCATGTACCAATCTCAGAAGAGATGATGCCTGAAGGTACACAGTAAAGAACCTGACACAGAGTAAATGCTCCGGAAAGAATAGCTGCAGGTATCCTGAGATCTAAAGAATAAGTAGGCATTAAACAGAGGAACTAGAACAAATCGAAAGCCTGACACAGAAAAGACCTTGCATTGTTCCTTAGTATTCCCTGCATGGGTCAGATGAGGTTCTGAACTGCTGTCTCCGTAGCCGCAGATTAGAGAAACCTGCTGGTTAGAGCTCACCACCCATACTTGCTCTACTTTGCTGTGGGTTACCAATATTTTGAATGCCTTCTGTGGGCCAGATGAGACTGTTAAGCTAGTAGGCCCTAAAGCTGGAATCAAAAATGCAAATCTGGCTGTTATCTGTCTACTAAAACTTTGTCAATAGCTCCTAATAGCCTTCATGTGGAAAGCATGACAAGAAATAAGCCACTGACACTGGTTAGAATGTGGTGGACCAGTCTGACTCCTATCCTGCTGCTAGGAAGACGGACACTGACCCAGCCTTTCTGCATAGCAGTTCTCAATAAGCTTTTAGAATACACATACTCTGTGACCTAAGGAAATATTTTAAAAATCAAAATTATATGTACAAAGATCATCACAGTATTACTTAAAATAGCAAAATTAGAAAAATCCAGTGAGGCAGTCATATTTACTAACAAGGAAAAACGTTCTTATGGTACATTAAACCTTAAAAAGCACGTTAGGGATGGTACAATCTAACTTTTATTTAATAAAACATACATATAAATATATACATGTAACAAGTCTGTAAATATATATATTGAAGGATATATATCCATAAGGTCATCCTTCTATGACGAACATTTATTATTTTAAAGGATTTTACATTGTGTATAGTTTTGATGTGAGAAAATACTTTTGATATAATGTGAAGTTAAAAATTGTACAGCCAGTATAATTTCAGTTATGTAAAGAAATGATTCATTAAAAACTAGCCATTTATATACTGCTGGTAGACATGTAAATGCTAGAACTTCTGTGAAGGACAACTTGGCAATTTCTAATAGAGTTATATACCCTTTGATCCAGCATTTCTACTTCCAGTAATTTACACTATAGATTTACTCAAATGCCAAAAGAGGTATGTAAGGGATAGACATTGAAACACTGTTTATAACAGTAAAATACTGAACCAGTCCAAATCAATTTAGGATTCATCAATTTAGGATTGGTTAAGTAAATTGTGGATAAAACAGTAAGATACCATAAAACGATTTAAAAATAAGGCAATACATTGATACGGAAAGATTCCTAAAGTATATTATTAAGTGTATTATATTATTAAAGTATATTATTAAGCCAGATGCAGTGGGTAGTAAATGCAACCATTTGTGAGGGGAAAAAAATACATCTACACATACAAACGTGTGGACAAGTAGGATACCTCTGGTAATAGTTCTTTGTCTCTGAAAAAGAGAATTGAGTGGGAGCAGGGAAATAGATACTTTTTGTCCTTTTTGAATTTTTATAACCAGTGCATGTAGTACCTATTCAAAAATTTTTAAATCTTAGAGGTTAGAAAGATGTGTAGGATTATCACTAGTAGTTGCTTCTGTGTAGTGAGATGTGAGACTTTCTGCTTTTGTTTTACTGTATGTGCTGACTTTTTAAAAATGTATTAATAGCCTAGATGAAAAATGAAAATAAACATTTATATTTACTGAATGCCTGGTGCTTGATGTGCATGAAGCTGCAGGCTCTACTCCTGAGTTCCCAATGGGAACAGAACTAGGTTCTGCTTGGAGCCAGAAGAGAGCAAGAGACAGCCGCATAGAAGGGAAAGATGCCCCTCAAGGCCTGGCAGGGCTGCCACTGTGCTCAAGTTAGGGAAAGATATCCTCCTTGTGGAATGCAGCCCTAGGGGTGGGTACTTGTTTTAGCAAGAAAGCCTCGTTGTGCAAATTATCAGAAGGCAGCCCCCCATCTAGGCAGACACACTCCCTCACCAGAGCAGGACAGCCTGCTGGGGAGAGGAGCACAGATTATCCTCTCTCGCCCTCTTAGCCATGCCCTTGTGTAGTTAACAACCTGCAAAACTGTGCCACAGCCCTGAAGCCTGAAGCACAGATAAAAATTAATGGTTTCTTCAAGGAGCACTGCATAAAAAGGAAGAGGAGGAGTGAGGAGGAGGGAGAGATCACACAAACAAGATTTCAATTAACAGAATTCCCTAGGGAGGGGTTATATCCACTGCCCAGAGTCCTGGAAAAGCCTCTAGGTTGAGGATGGGTGTGTGGGTGCTGCTGCATCTGACTCCCTAGAGTTGAGAGAGGGTTACCCTTTTATGTCAAAGAGATCTGCAAACAGTCCCTCTTAGGGTTTCAGAGAGAGCTGGTGTTGGCAGTTCTCATCCCTGGCCCAGAAGAGCAGAAACTACTGGGTTTCTTAACTCTCACTGCTTTGCCACCACTCAGGACCAAGAGTGACCAGACACAGTACGAAAGGGTGAACTCTCCCTGAGAAGGTTCAAAAGGAAGGGGAATTCCATTCTCTGAAGTGGCAGCCCTCACTAAAGAGACATCACCAAAAATAATATGAAAGCTGAAACCTTGGCCAGACACAAATGGATGTTTCTCAGTAGTGGCCAAATAAGTAATGTATAATATCAGGAAGAAGCTATATCTTAGAACAAAGAGGGAGGAAAGCAGAGAAATGGAAATCATGGTGGAAAAGGGAACTCAAAAAAATACACCTAGAAGCCTTAACAGGTGGAATAATCAATGTTCCAGAAGTTATAGATGGGAATAATAAAGAACTTCTATAATTAGACTTGAGTCAACTTATCAGAAGAGCCCACCATATCCTACCAACTTTGATTTTTTAAAAAGATACATAAGCATGCCGGCAAAATTCCTAAATGTGAAGTGGGGGAGGTAGATAAAAATATATAAGTGTCTGGGTTCAAGGGAAGACGGGAGGAAAAGCATCACTGTGTGGGCAATAAGTTATAGACAACAGGGCTCGGGATTGTTAGTGCCTGCAGCATTGAAAAGTATGTGCAAATTAAGTACTAGGAAAACAGGAAAAGAAACTTGAAAGCCTGCAAAACTAATTTTTAAAAATGAAGAAACAATATAAAATGTAATAAATATAATGAGAATGATATGAAAAGAATAAAATCAGGTATCAGTTACTTACAAAAAAAATTGACTAATTGCCCTACCAAAACAGAGACTATCAAATTGAGTTAGAAAACAAAATCTAATGACATCTAAAACTGACAAAGACTAAAATAAGGATGAGCCACATGCCCTATACCAGGCAAAGACAAGCAAAAAGAAAGTAACAACATACATCCAGACATCAAAAAGCAATTAAACCTTGGATATTTTATAATAAGAGTTTCACTCCATGATAAAATATGCACTAAGTATCACTGCAGCCAGATATATGAAACAAAATCTCCCAGAAATACAAGTTCTTTCTTTAAAAAAAATAAAAAATAAAAAATAATGGAAGCCTTTAATATTCTTTCAGAATTTTGACAAATCAAGTTGGGAAAAAAATAAAGACAAAGCATTTGAATAGTAAAAGGAATTTAAAGTCAACATTCACTTTTTACATAACATAACATTTACAAAAACTAATTATTTACTGGCTGCTGAGAAAACCTTAATAAATTCCCCCAAAGTAGATTTTGCAGGCCGCATTCTTTGATCATAATCAAATAACACTAAAATAAATTATGAAATTACCAGAAATAAAATCTTAGAAATCAGGAAACCTCCTAACTAACCCCTAGATTAACAAGGCAATTATGAATTATCTAAAAAGTAATAAAAATTACACTTTAGATGGGACCTGTATTCAGGTAATCTGTAGTCTTAAATATATTTGTTTAAAAGATTGAAAATAAACTACAAGATTCAATTTCAGAAAAAAATACAAACTAAGAAAAAGTAGGAAGACTTCAATACAAATTAAAGATAAAAATAAATGAAAAAATAATTAGACAATAGCAAGTCTAATTCAGAAAGAGAAAAAACAAGTGTTGTCACTGGGAATGTAATAGATTTACAGCCACAAAAAAAATGGGATGATGTGCAAGGCCATGGCAACAAAATTTAAAATATAAAGGAAATGGATGACTTCCTAGTAAATTTTGGACTACCACGAAACCCTACCATAATGTATAAATAGAATCCAAACATTTCAATCCCCTAAAATACAGGGCTGCATTATTGCAAGATTCATGAAAACCCGTATTTTTAAATCTTCCCATGACTTGGCATCAAGCAGGCACGTCCAGGACCTGAAGGTGGTGCTGCTCTATCAGCTGTTCTAATTTCTTGGCAGAATCTAGGAGGGAGGGAGGGAAGCCTATGCACCAAGATGTTCAATACCAATTGCAGGTGGGGTAGGAAAAAAGGGCAATGAGCCAGGCTCTATGGGGGTTGGACCCTAGGACAGACTGATGTTATGGTGGCTCTCTCCTAGCACTAGAAAGCTTCACATTGTTTTTTTGTTGAGTTTGCAAAGTGAAAAAGGCTCTCAAACTGAACAAGTCCCAAGTAGGTGGTCAATTCCAAATCTCCTTTCATCCCCACACCCCTGCACTAGCTTTGGCCTGCCCACGTTTGAGAATGGGGATTAGACAGGGAACCAAGTACTCAAGGACAACTGGATTAATTCAATGGCAAGACATCTTACTAATGGGATCTCACATGACTAAAATTTACTTAAAAAGTGAAAGAGAACAGACTCAATAATATCAGAACCTATTAGAAAGGAAATTAGATTTTTTAAAGTTTCCTAGTCTAGATGGTTTTATAGCTATCTAAAGGTAATTTCAAAGTTATTTAGAGCATTAAAAAGTACTCCCGCTCATTAGATACGCACTGCGAACATGGCACTACGAGTGGCTCAGAGTATGCAGGGCCACGGCCTGCAGCCTGCATTCTGTCTTGGGGCCTGTCCCTCCCTGCCCACCATGGCCCTGGGGCCTGAGGGCCTGAAGGTGGGTGCCAACCAGTAGCTGCACTGGCCCTGTCTGCTCTCATGGGTAAATTCACAGATAAACATGGATAACAACAGAAAATGGTACTGAAGCAGTGAAAATCACCAATTTTGCACAGGAGGCTTTTGGGAGATGTTGTTTACTGTAGTTTGCCTGAAATTGGGACAAAATTGAACAAACAAGATGAGTTTGGTGCTTTTTAGAAAGTGTGAATGCTAATAGTGAACCTTATTCTCCTGTATAAGGAGAAGTAACTGAAATAAATGAAGCTCTTGCAGAAAATCCAGGCCTTGTCAACAAATCTTGTTATGAAGATTGGTTGGTTGATCAAGATGACACTGAGTAACCATACAGAACTAGATAAACTAATGAGTGAGGAAGCAAATTAGAAAGAAATAACTATTGAGGAGTGAAAGTTGGAACCCCCCTAAATATAGTAGTGATGCGGGAGAACTCAACTTTTGGACTCCCTCTTTGAGAGTCCAAAGAGGGTCCCCGACCCGGGGCTCAGGTGACTAGGTTCTTGTCTTATGCCATGAGAAAGAATTCAGGGACACAACAAATGGCAAGCTTGAAAGTGCAAGTTTTACTAAAGTGAAAGTACACTTAAAGGGAGAAGTTTGAGCAGCTCAAAGGGAAAGTCTGCCCCAACTGTCTGATTTGCAGGCTTTTATTTTCTTGGGGGTGGTGGTGTCCCAAGCCTATCCATCCTGCCTCCCAGTCTTGGCTTTTCTCATGCCCCCTGGAGGGGAGGAGGCAGCCCAAGGCCATCTGTCTGTCTCCTGGCCTTGGTTTGTTTCTCATGCTTGAGTCTCACACTTGAAATCAAAACAGGGAGAGGGCTGAATAAGGAACAGAGGAGAGATTCCAGAGCTGTATTCTGGTGGTGGGGGTGGGCGGTAGACTTCCCTAAGGCTAACTATACTCCTGCCTCAGTAGTATGAAGCAAATAAAAAATATGCTATAACATGAAAAAGAAAACTAGTGATGATGTTACTTCTAAACAGAGATACAAAAATGTAAAAAGATATTAGCAAATTGAATCCAGCAGTGCATCAAAAGAAATACTACTCCATGACCAAGTAAGACATTATTCCAGGAATGCAAGAACAGTTCCAATTTTGGGAAAACCATAATTCATTATATCAACAAATTAAGAATAAAAACCATATTCTTTTATGTATAGATGTTGAAAGATAAAATGCAGTCACTATTCCTAATAAAACTTTCAAGAAAAATAGGAGAGAAGAGGGTAACTTAAATATAATAAAGATTGTTTACCAAAATCTAGCACTCTAAAACTCAGTGGACAAGGTAGGAAGGCAAACTATCATCATCTTTAAGGTTGTTCTTAAGGGTGAAGCTAATAAGGAGGACAGAGCAATAAAATAATTGGTTTAAGTATTGGGAAAGACAGCTATATTTAGAAATCCAAGAGATTGTCAATAAACTCTGTTAGAATAAATAGAATTTGGTAAGGCAGTCGGATAATAGATATCTTTACAAAAATCAATAGATTTTCTCTAATTGGTAATAATGTGACAAATTAAAATGAGCAAAAAAATCCCATTCTCATCACCATCAAGAACTATAATACACCATGTTTTTTACAAAAATTGACAAGCTAATCCTAAAATCCATATGAAATTACAAGTGACTCAAAAACTAAAACAATCTTTAAAAAAGAACAAAGATGGAAGACTCAGACATGCCAATTTTAAAAATTACTGCAAAGACCTATATGTAAGAGCTAAAACTGTACATTGCTTAGAACGAAACAGATGTAAATCATTGTGACTTTGGATTAGGCAACAGTTTCTTAAATGTGACACCAAAAGCACAAGCAACAAAAGAAAAAATAGAAACCTTTGTGCATCAAAGGATATGATAGCAAAATGGAAAAAAATTTTTGCAAACCACATGTCCAAGGGTCTAGTAACCAAATATATAAAGAACTCTTACAACTCAACAATAAAAAGACAATTTAGTTAAAAGATAGGCAGAAGACTTGAATGTACATTTCTCCAAGAAAGTACTCAAACAACCAAAAAGCACAAGAATGTCATTTGAAAAATACAGACTAAGACCACAATGAGATATTACTTCACACCCACTATAATGGCTATGATTAAAACAAACACAGAAAATAACAAGTATGTGTGAGTATATGGAGAAATTAGAAACCTCATACATTACTGGTTGGAATGTAAAATAGTACAGTGGCTATGGAAAAGTTTCACAGTGCCTCACTAAATTAGAGATTTACCATATGACCCAGCAAGCAGTTCCACTCCTAGGTATATACCCAAGAGAACTGAAATATGTTCACATAAGAACTTGTAAATGGGTGTTCAAGCAGAATTATTCATAACAGCCAAAAAGTAGAAACAACCCAAATGTCCATCAACCGATTAAAAAATAACAAAATATGGCATTTTGTTTATTATTCAGCCTTAAAAAGAAATGAAGTCCTGACATATGCTACAAATGAGTATAAACTTTGAAAACATTATGCTAAATGAAATAAGCTGGCACAAAAGGTCATATATTGTAGGAATTCATCTAGAGTAGGCGAATCCATAGAGACAGAAAGCAGATTAGTGTTTTCAGGGTCAGGGGCTTGAGAAAAAGGAAATGACTACCAATGAATGTGGGGTTTCTTTTTGGGGTAATGAAATGTTCTGGAATTGATAGTGGTAAAGGTTGAACAACCTTGTAAACATACAGGCATACCTTATTTTGATGTTTCCCTTTATTACACTTTGCAGATATTGCAATTTTTTACAAATTGAAGGTAAGACGCTACTCCAACAAAAAGATTAGAACTCTCTGAAGGTTGATATGATGGTTAGCATTTTTTACCACTGAAGTATTTTTATTATTATTTTTTCAATTATAGCCGACATTCAATATTATACTAGTTTCAGGTGTACATCATAGTGGTTAGACATTTATATAATTTATGAAGTAATCCCCCGATAAGTCTTGAACCCACCTGAAACTATATAGTTATTATCCTATTATTGACTATATTCCTTATCCTGCATTTTACATCCCCATAACTATTTTTTAACTGCCAATGTGTACTTCTTAATCTCTTCATCTTTTTCACCCAGTCCTCTAACTACCCTCTCATTTGCAGACCATCTATGAGTTTGTTTCTGTTTTATTTGGTTTTATATATTCCACATATAAGTAAAATCATATGGTATTTGTCTTTCTCTGTCTGACTTCATTTAGCAGAATACCCTTTAGGTCCATCCATTTTATCATGAATGGCAAGATTTCATTCTTTCTTATGGCCAAGAAATATTCCATTATATATATGTACCACTCCTTTATCCATTCATCTTTGCTTAAAGCCTTTAATCCATTTACACTGAAAGTAATTATTGAGAGGTATGCAGTTATAGCCATTTAATTTTTTTCTGGTGGTTTTTGTAGTTCTCTGTTCTTTTTTTCTTCTCTTATATGTCAATGAGTTCTTGCAGTGTTATGTTTGGATTATTTTATCTTTATTTCTTATATATCTTTTATAGATTTTTGGTTTGTGGTTACCATGACCTTTAAATATACCAAGCCATGTTTATAGCAGTCTATTTTATGTTGATGGTCACTTAAGTTTGAACACATTCTAAAATGACTAAAATTTTTACTCACCCCCTCCACAGAAGTAAACAGATGGTGAAAATCCAGAAACATCCAAATTACCTGAGAACCACTATACAATAAAGGTAGAATTTTAATTCAGAAGAGAGCATTTAATAAATGGTTTCAGGACAGTTGGTCAGGCATTTGGAAGAAAACAAAGACTCTCTGCCTTATACCAAATACAAAAGTACATTCTAGATGAATTACAGATTTACATGTAAAAGTCAAACACTTAAAAAACTTGGGAGTGGGGCAGACCTTACCAAGCCAGGCTGAAAACCTGTAAGATGTAAAAGCCGACATTTCACAACAAAAGTTTTATAACAGGTTTTACCGATGTGTCAATATCCCTAATACTATATAAAAAGACAAGAAAACATCCCAAAAGAAAAATGGATTAAGGTTGGAAAATGCAAAAAAGAGGAAATCCAAATGGTATGAAAAACTATTCAACTACAGTAGCAGCCAGGGCATGCAAATGAAAGCAAAAACAAAAATCCATTTTTTGCTGAAGGTGGTGATTAAACTAGAGTGGAAGACGTTTGCAGGGGACCTCATAACAGTGAGGAAAATGGAGACTGCAGAAGACATAAAGAGGTATTTTTTTCTCTCTCTCTCCTCTCTCTTTCACACATAATAAATATGAAAAGAAAATCTCATTGCTAATACAATTAAAAGAAAATACCATTGGAGGGGGAATAAAATGGCATAGATGACAGAGGCTCTGTTCATCCCTCTGGCAACCAAATCAAAGTTGTGACGGAAACAGAAGCAAACAGCAATGAAAAATGGCCTAGGATTTAGATGAACACGCCATACAACTAGGGAGAAATCTAAGAAATCACCCTACAATGGCAGAAGGTAGGATGGGGTGAGGATGCAAGGTCCCGAATGGCTGCATGGGACAGAGACAGAGGCGGCAGCGGCAGTAACAGCTGCAGACACCATGCTCACGAGCAGACTTTAGCGGTGACAGACCTGCTCGCTCTGAGCACCAGGGCCAGTTCAACTATGCACAGAGAGCATCAGGGACTTACGGGAGACACCAAGGTGTCAGAGTGAGGACCAAGGTGAGACTGGCTCTGTACAGAAGTACCAGCAGTATCCATTGTTCCTCTGTTGAGTCCTCCCCACTACCAGTGTGCAGACTCTGCGTCACCATAGCTGAGAGGTCATCAAACTGGATAACAGTGGTTGCACCCAGAGGATTCCCTGAAACCCCACCTCCTCCAACTCGCGGCCCCACCCAAGCCACATCTGAGTCAGGTGCTCCTTGCTGAGCAGCGCCTAGACTCACACTGGAGGCATCTGGCCTCGGTTTCTCTTGTGGCCTTTTGTGAGGCAACTATAAGCACAGCATCTATGGATTGCTTGCTGAATCTTAACAGGTGGCCCCGGAGGAACACAGGCTTGGGTTAAATTTAACCGGCAGCTGAACCCCTCTCAGAACTGTGCCAATGGATACCTACTACACAAATCCACACTAATAAGACCAGAGATTTAGAAGCTTTGCTTAGTACATAGAAAGACACAGAAATGCAGCCAAAATGGGAAGACAAAGAAGCAGAAACTATATAAGAGAACAGAATAGAGATCCAGAAATAGTGGAGTCAAGCAATCTAATAGATGCAGAGTTCAAAACACTGGTTATAAAGATGCTCAGTGAACTTATGGGAAGTGTAAATGAATTCAGTGAGAACTTCAACAAAGAGATAAAAAACATGGAAATGGAAATTATAAAAGGGAACCAATCTGAAATGAAGAAGACATTATCTGAGATGAGAAGTATATTAAATGGAATAAACAAAGGAATGAACAAAGTGAATAAAGAAGAGGATCAAATGACCTATATAGAGAATGGGAAAGCCAAGGGCATGCAATCAGAATGGCAAGAAAAAAGAAGCCAAGACTATAATAATAATTTAAGGAGTCTATGGGACACTATTAAAAGTAAAAATATCCATTTCATTGGCATACCAGAAGAAAAACAAGATGTTGAACAGCTATTTGAAGAAATAATGATGGAAAATTTCCATAACCTGGTGAAGGAAATAGACATACAACCCTAGGAAGCTCAGAGAATCCCCAAAACCAAGAATCCAAAGAGGCCCACACCAATACACATCATAATTAAAATGCCACAGTTTAAATGCAAAGAAAGAATATTAAAAGCAGCAAGAGAAAAGCAGATAGTTACTTATAAGAGAGCACCCATAACACTGGCAGCTGATTTCTCAAAAGAAACTATACAGAACAGAAGGGCTTGGCATAAAATATTCAACGTGATGAAGACCTAGGATCTACATCCAAGAATACTTTATCCAGTAAAGCTATCATTTAGAGCTGAAGGACAGGTAAAGAGCTTCCCAGACAAAAATAAGCTAAAGGAATTTATCACCACCAAGCCAGTATTACAGGAAATATTGGGACTTCTTTAAGAAAAAAAAAAAAAACATGGACCAAAAACAGGAATAAATGGTAACAACTACATTCCTATCAATAAGTACCTCAAATGGAAAAGAATTAAAAGTTCTCCAACTAAAAGATAGAGTGGATAAATGGATAAGAAAACAAGACCCCTACATGCTGCCTACAAGAGATCCACTTCAGATTAAAAGACACACACAGACTGAAAGGAAGGAGATGGAAAAAGATATTGCCTTGATGGATCTAAAAGTTATTTAAGTCAGACAGAGAAAGATAAATACCATATGATTTCACTTATATGCAGTTCTAAGGAACAAAAAGAACTAATCAAAAACAGACTAACAAATATAGTGGACAATTTGGTGATGGACGATGGGGGGTTGGGTGGCTGGGAGAATGGGGCGTAAGGTTAAAGTACAAATTAGTAGTTGATGGATGGTCACAGGGATGTGGAGCATGGCATAGGGAATGCAGTTAGCATTGATATGTTGGCTAGGTGGAGGGCCAGGGGAGGGAGGGAGCAATTGGGGGGATCATTTCATGAACTATATAGATGCCTAACCAATGTATTGTATACTTGAAATTAATTAAGATAAATACATTTAAAAGAAAAAAAAGCAAAAGAAAATGCCATTTTCACTCATCTAATTTGAAAAGGCTTCTGTAAATAATGACCAGTGTTCTGTAGGTGAGGAAGTAGACAGATATATGTGTGTGTGTGTGTATGTGTATATATATATATATATATATATATATATATATATATATATATATATATATATACATACATTGATGGAGAAAAGATGGTAGAATCTTCTGGAAATTGATTTGTCAAAAGTCATTTAATTTTTTTAATTTAAAAATTCATTAAAATGTACATATCCTTTGACTCTGCAATTCCATGTGCATGCATTTATCCTCAGGAAATAAAAATTAGTACAAAGATGCATAGACAGATGTTTGATGGGTAGCACTGATCAGAAGAAAAACACAGAATCACAGACTAGAGAGCAATGATCTTCTGATTTTGATTTTTCAATAATACATTTGTTCTAAATGATAATATATACATTATAAAGCATACACAAAAAATAAATTTTAAAAGTATAAATAGAAATTCTAACATTTTCTCCCCACATATCAACAGATCATCTTGAGCTTTCCTGAAGGATGCACACTTTACCCTGTAAACCACCAGACTAGTAGATTAGGGTGAAAGGCATCAAAGTTAGCTGGTGCAAAGAGAACACTAATCAAAGTGAAGTCAGTGAATTCTATGAAAAGTGAAACAGTCAAACCTTACGGAGAAACAGGTAGACCAGGATGGAAGAACTAGTTGGAACTATACAATATTTATGTTCTTGGGACTACAAGAGGTTGAGGAACAGAAACAGTTCTAGTTTTATCAGTGTTACAGTCTTGGTCAAGGCTGAATCCTGCATGTACCCTCTTGCTCCCCCTCATTCCACAGTGAGACTTTTGTTCCATGCTGATACTACTAAAAGGAAGTTCCACATGGATGCGAAGTCAACAGTAATTAAAAGCTGAAGGCACATGGTCTAATTAAGTGACCTTGGAGGAAAGTCTGAGGAGTCTGGAAGAGTTGAGGTCATAAGAAAAAGAATCCTAGTAATCTTCAAAGAATTAGTTAAAGTCTATGAGCTCAGAATTATCACTGCCATTATTCCAGCTGGTTTGGGTCTACATGGTTAATCACCTGGTGGCAGAACAGCTGCTTGGAACGAAATCCTAGGAAACAGCAAGCATACCCTCTCGGAACCCATGCATTAGCCTGAGACAGGAGCAATTGCTGTGTCCTGTGGCTTAGGCTGCTCTTCCTGCTCTGAGAGAGGCAATGGAGAAAGAACAGATGATCGACAGATTGCCCTTGAGCTTTTCATTAGCCACAAAAGCAAGCACTGGCCCTTATGCCTCAAGCTTTAGAGAAGTGAATGTTGATTTCAGGTTGATCCTGAAAGAATCCCAAAACTTGAATTTCCACTATATATAGCTGACTTTCGAAAGTTCTTGCAGGCTTTAGAACTGTTTCCTTCATAAATTCAGAATATATAAAACAAAGTTGTAGTAAATACCCTCTCAAATTCCTCACTAGGGCACATGCAGAAATACTGTGAAGCAGCTTCCTGGCTGACAAACCAGAAGGGGAAGTGGCACCATGTGGAGGGACTCCAGCTTGTTTGCTCTCCAGTTGAGGACTCATTCCAAGGATGCTAGGCTGTTACTGATGGCAAGTGACAATCTGAGTCAGTGTTAGCCAGAGAGCCTCCTGGCTGGTACCAAACCCTTGCTTTCTCTGAAACAAGCAGGAAAATACCAACCTCTAAGATGATGGCTAAGGAGGCTCAAGCTAGGACAGTTTCCACTCAGGGCCCAATAACTTTTCTGACTTCTGCTAGTGATCTCACTGCCAAGGGATACTTTCAATAGGCTAGCTTAAAAAGTCACTGGAAATTCAACAAGTGGACAGATAAAAATTTAACACACCATGCACAATAGCATTCCTCTCCACTAGCAATAACCAATTGCAAACTATAAAAAAAAAGATCCCATTCACAAGAAAAAAATAAGATAGCCAGGAATAAACTCAACACAAATTGTGCCAGTTATATTGCTTCTATGTGGAGAATAGTGTGAAACTTGACTGAAAAGCATAAAAGAACAAACCAAATCAGAGACGTACTACTTTCCTAGATGATAAAGCTCAGTACTGTAAAGAAGCCTACTCTCCTCAAATAAATTTATAAATTCAATACACTCTCAATCAATATGCAAACATGCTTTCATATCCTATTTGATATACTAATTATAAAAGTCATCTGGAAGATAAAAATAAATTTTGAAAATGAGGGGAATTTACCCTATATTTTTAAAAGCACATCATAAAAGCTTTAGGGAATTAAAAATGTTTGTGGGAACTACAGAAAAATTGATTAACAGAACAAATGAAGAGTCCACAAACAACCCCATTTACTAAATGCAGCATTTTAAATCAGTAAGGAATAGATGGATTAGTGTCGATGTAATGGCTCTCTATTTTGAGATGGAGGGGGCCTAAACTTCATACCTCATACCTCATAACACTGACAAAAATTAAAATTAAAAAATGCCCCCCCAAATCTAGGTAGATTAAAGGGCTATATGTAACAAAAAAAATTTTAAATAAACTATGAAACTAGCGAAAGAAAATATGGGTAAATGTTTATAAGCTTGATAAGGAAGGTATTCTCAATACATAAATCACAAAAAACCAGAAAACTCAAGTTAGAACACCATAAAGAAAAGGAAAAAGAAGTGATGAATTTGAACGCATTAAAATCTAAAACCCTAATAAACAAAGTTAGAACAATCGAGATTAAAAAAGAATATTTGTAAAATTTATAACAGAAGACACACTGAACATAAGGAGCTCTAAAAACTAATTTTTAAATAGTATCTGAAACACTTCTTTACTAATATTTTTAAATTGGTAGATGAAAAAAAAGCCCCAAAGAAAAATGCGCAAAGGGCATGATCAAGCAACTGACAGAACAGGATATAAAAATAGCCAAAAAACATAAAAACATACTCAATCTCATGGTAAACAGAAAAATGGAAACTTAAAACATAAAACTTTTTGCCCAACAGATTGCTCAAAATTAAAAAGACTGGTAACATCAAGTGTTAGTGAAGGCACTCTGCTATATATAGAGTTGATAAAGATTTTAGAGGCTAGTATATACTTTCTGAAGGCAATTTAACAATATTTTTAATTTTTAAAATATGCATTATCTTCAACCCAGCAATTCTACTTCTATGTCCTCAAAGAATAAACATGTATATAAAAAAGCACATAAAAGGATATTTGTTGTCAACACTACTTGTAAAGCAAAAACTAGAAACCCTCATTTCCACACACACAAAAAGATTAAATATACTCATACTATGCAATTATATATAATAAAGACGATGTGTATGTTGATATGAAACATCAAGATATTAAATAAAAATGCAAGTTTAAAAACAAAATATGTATTGTTTTTTAAAAATACACAAAACTATGTATTTTTACATAATATTGCAATTGGCAAGGTACATATAACAGAGGAGACACTCACTATATCAGAATATACTCACATTTTACCTGCATAATTTTTTACCAGTTCCTTCCGACCTTAAAGTCTGAATGTGGCTGTCAGCCAACAGGCTGTTAACTACTCTGAAGAGTTGGTGACCACGCAGAACACCAATCCATCTGTACAGTAGCCCCCCTTTATTTTCAGGGGATACATTCCAAGACTCCAGAGGATGCCTGAAATCACAGATAGTACTGAACCCTGTATACACTGTTTTTTTCCTATACATCACACCTATGATAAAGTTTAATTTATACATTAGGCACAGTAAGAGATTACTACCTAATAATAAAATAGAATTATACTGTAATAAAATCTTATTGTACTGTACTCACTGTTCTCTTGTGATGATACAATGATTACCTGATAAGATGAAGAGAGGTGGAATTTTCCATTTAATATTTTCGGACTCTGGTTGACAGCAAGTAACTGAAACCACGGAAAGCAAAACCACGGATAAGGAGGAACTACTCAATTTCCTCTCCCTTTGTTTTTTCCTTATCTAGTCTACCTCAAAAATCATTTCATGATTGATTTTCCTAAAACAAAGAACAAATATTTATTAAGCATTTGCCATTACATATGTACTCAGTATTTGGAAATGAAAAGAATGCTTTGGGAAAGTTAATCCAATTGTACTATGCAGCAAAGTGAAGCACAGAGGCGAGACAGGGGGACCATCTAAGACTGCATAACAGACCAGGCTTTCCTTATCCTGTTCAAAGCTGTTCAGGGCTTCCAGTGCCTATAAAATAAAGGCCAAACTCCTGAGCCTAATACCCAAGACAGTCTGGCTTCAATATATGTTTCCGGTCTCCTCAATTACTTCTTCCTATCACGTCTCCAATTCAGCCTGGCATTAGCATGCACCCATCCATACCTTTGTTCACAGTTACTTCTCCCTTCTATCTTCTTAAATTCTGTTTTCTTTAAAAATAGACTCAAATTTGCATTTAATGAGTATGGTTCTAAGTTTTATAAGAAGAGTTCTGGAAATTGGTTGCACAACAATGTGAATGTATTTAACTGTACTTAAATGTACTAAGCTATACACTTAAAAATGGTTAAGATGGCAAATTTTGTTACATGTATTTTACTACAATTTAAAAAATTAGAAGCTGATTTAGCTTATAGAAAAAAAAAAAAAGATTCTAATCATACTCTCCCCATCTACAGCCATGCTACCCTGAACAAGCCTGATCCTGTCTGATCTCAAAAGCTAAGCAGGGTCAGGCCTGGTTATTACTTGGAGGGGAGACCACCTAGGAAGAGCAGGTGCTTTAGGTATTAAAAAAATAAATAAAGTTAAAAAGAAAAAGTATACCCTCCCCAAGTCTTCCATGATCAGCCCTCTCACTCCTCTGAATTCCTAGAGCTCACATCATCTTTACAAATCACGTGGCTTGTAATCATTTACATTCTTACATTTCTAATAACTGTTCATCCATCTTCTTATCTCTCTCTCCCAATCTGAAGAATCTTAATAGCACTCATAAGTATCTGCTGTTGTCTGGCCTCAGAAGCAAAATCAAAGGGAAAAGAAAATGATAAACCATAGTAACCACTTTAATATTAAAAATATTTATTTTCTAAAAGATCACATAAAAGTTGGGAAGAGAAAGAAGGATGTCATCTAGCCTACATCAAAATCTGGGCTGAGGGAGGACAAAGAGCTACCTAAAGAAACTGGTAGCTGGAGCAAACTGCAGAGATGGAGATGGTCACTGGCCAACGGCACTAATAGCCTGGGTCACCCACATTTATGAGCATCACTGAGATGCAGATCAGACAGCAAATCTGCTGGCCCCAATCATTCCTCCTTTTTCAGAAAGGGAGAAGCAGGAGCTCACTCTTTAGACATATTCTTGATGGTCTTGTGCTCCTTCATGGCCTTCTCCCAATCGCTGCCATTGAATTCCTCAATGACCACACTCCGCACGGTCCCCTCATCCAGGCAATGGGGGGCAATTCCTAGAGGAAAATGGCACAGAGAAAGGGAGATCCCAAGTATGAGTAAGACCAAGTGCTACAGTGACTCTTGGACAAACCCAAACCTGCAAGCATCACTGTACTGCATGTCAGACTTCCCGAATGATACACTATAGCTTACAATGTCAGCCTCCGGGCTTACTTTCCTCATCTCTCAGGTAGAAATCAGACTTCCTGAACCAGGGATGGCCAAGGCCAGACATCAATCAATACCAAGCTAAGAATACAAAAGGGTATAAAGACTCAAGACTAGAGCAATCTCTGACAGGCAGCCTGAATAATTCACAGGCCTTTTGTAGGGCTTAAATGGGTACCTTTCTAAATATTAAATACCTCTCCAGCTGTACAGGAATTTATACTTTCCAAAACCCTTTCCTGTGCCTTGGCAAAAAGGAGTCTCCATGTGACACACCAGGAACAAACAGGGACAGCTAAGGAAATAGGGCAGTAAGTGGGAAGGTGCTGTCATTCCCTCCCCCAACCATAAGGCACAGAATCGGCACAGCCACAGCTGCCCCACCACAGCTCTGGAGGCTGCATCTATACCAGGAACAAGATTCCTCAGGAACATCCTCAACGCTACTTGCCACTTAATTCCCACTACGATTGGTGTCATTCTGAACAACTGTCTAAAGGTTATTTTCTCCCTGCAAATCCATGGAGGACCTGAAGAGGGGCTTGGGAGTTCTGTTTGTTTTGAAGAAACTGAATTTTTTAAATGGCATTATCAGTGCTCTTCACTTTTGCCTTCTCTAGCACCTTAAGCACCATCATTATTAAAATTCCCTCCACCACCCCAAAGACCCATCTCCTCTCTCTCCTCTCCCTAACCCTCAATGTCAGTTCTGGCAGCATCGGTAAATGAGAATCAGGGTCTGGCTGGTATCTGAATAACCAGAGCCAGTCTCCCATCATTTTAAAAGAGCTCTAGTGAAGAGCACCCTGTTCGTCTAAAACATGTATGTGGACAGGTCTCGCCATGCAGTAGGCAAGGCAGGTATGCAGTGCCCACCTTCCCAGCCTTCATTTTTACCCAGAGCAGCCACAGGCGTGTCTGTGTCTATCCTGAGCTTGTGGCCAGCCCTTTCACTTACCGAAGCCACCAGGGTTTGAGCGGGGAGTGTAAAAGCTCTGCACGCCACATCTCTTACAGAAGGTATGCTGTGCTTTGTGCGTGTTGAACGTGTATGTGGTTATGCTCTCAGCTCCCTAAGGGAAAACAGAAAAATAGATGTTCTCTTTTGCAAAGAGATTTTTTTGTTTGTCATTTAACAAATTTTATCAATAGGTTAGGAAGCCCTTTTGTAGAGCTCTCAGGATTATGAGGACATCTTCCAGAGAATAGAGGCTTCTCTAGGACAGGGACCCATCTACATTACCAGGAGACATGTCAGTCTGAAGGGTGACAACTCATGTCTTCTCTTAGGTGAAATGCACACAGAGAAACTCAGCCTCAGGCGTTCCCTGATCCATGGCAAGGTAGTATGCCCTGTCAACATCAGGAAGTGAAAATGCCTGTTTCCCAGAGCCTAAAAGGGGAGACAGATCATGCTAGGGACTGATTCTCTATGTCCCCAAATAGAAATGCTCATGGTCTTAAGAAAACGGTTGACTATATTTGAATTCACCTACACAGGACAAACTAAGAAAAAAATATTTGCCAGACATAATAGACAAAAGGCTAATTTCCTTAACAGATAATAACAAATGGGCAATTGGGCAAAGGACATAAACAAAGAGTGAAATGGAAAAAGAAATCGCTATTTGACCTGTGAAATGATGTTCACACTCAAGAATTGTAATAAGATATTTTTCACTGTCAGGTGGGCAAAAATCAAAAAGTTGGTTAGCACAGTATTGATGAGGATGTATCAGTCATGGGAATATAAATTGGTAAAATTCAGCAACATCTATCAAAATTTAAATGTACTTATCCTTTAACATAGAGACTCCATTTCTGGACATTTATCCTACAATTAAAATTCCCTATGTATCCAATAACATATGTATATAGATATTGTAGCACTGTTTGTGACAGCTAAAGATTAGAAACACTGAAAATGTCCATCGACAAAAGACTAGTTAAAGCAATCGTTGACACTCATAAAATGGAACACTCTGCAACTTTTAAAAAAAATGAGGCAGTTCTACTTTACTTACAAATACTAACATGGAATTATTTCCAAGGTTATAAAGTTAAGTGAAAAAGCAAAGTATAAAACAATTTGCATAATACAGTACCATTCCTATTTTTTTTTAAGGGAATATACTTGTGTGCTCGTGCATGTGTGTGTGTGTGTGTGAGAGAGAGAGAGAGAAGGGTCGGGGAGAGAAAGGCCCTCAGAGCTCCTGCCTCATATAAAAATAGTTCCCTTTGGGGCCTCTTCTCACCCCACAGCCATTTCACCAGAGAAGCAGCAAAGAATAATTGCCAAATGGTCCCAGACCATCCAGAGTTATTTCATTATGCACTTCCCCTAAGAAATCACCAAGAGGAATTGGAGCTGCCTCACACTCTACCATGTTCCTTACCAGAAGTTACTCAGGGACATTCAAACCCTATTCTCTCATCATTCTGTGTATCCACCAACATGACCACAGTCCCCTACTCCCCACTAAAATGTATGGCCTGTCATCATCAAACTGCTTTGTACTCAACCGCTCTGGTCATTTCTTCTGTCTTCACGCCCAATTAGAAATCAACAATGACCACCGTATTGACAAATCTAATGGTCACTTCTCTTGACCACTGGATTCTTGTTCTTCTTAACTTCTTAGTACCACTCCTTCTACTTTGAAACATTTGTCTCTGAGAACACCACACTCTCCTGTTTTTCTTTTTCCCCACTGGTCATCTTTATCAGGGCTTCCTATAAATGCTGGTGAGGCCCAGGGATCTGTTCTCTGCCCTCTCCTTTCTTTGGCTACACCCTTTACCCAGTTGACCACACCTGGGCTCACAGCTCTAAATATCATCAATATTCCAACAACTGCCAAATTGGTAGCTCTGCCTCTGATCTCTCCACAGCTCCAGACTTTATATCCAACTACCCACTTCCTATCTCTATGAATGTCCAAAAGATATCTTCAATTGATTTAAAAAAAAAAAAACTCTTTAATTCTTGCACCCTCACCTGCTTCTCCCCCAAGATCTGGCATCTCTATTCACTTAGTTGCTCAGACCCAATACTGTGAATGTAACTTTGACTCCTCTCTCTTCCTCATCTTCATACCTGATCCTTTACAGAGTTCTGGTCACCATTCTCAGAGTATCACCTGAGAAGGGTAAAATATGTAAATTCTCATTCCCCCCATCCCAAGACCCACAGAATCAGGAGTGAGGCTCAAATCATCTGTTCAACATGCCCTCCAGGTGACTGCACACACTGAGGTCTGAAAGCCACTGTTCTAAAACATATGTCCACTCATCTATTCAAACCTATGTCCAATTATCTATTCAAAACATATCTCCAATTTTCTTTCCATCTCCATGACTACCATCCTAATCCATCATTTCTCACCTGACCCCAACAACCTCCTAGCTATCCCCATCCCTGCACTTAGAACCCATCCTCTCCTTAGAACCCACTGTCCAGTGAGCTTTTAAAAACACTGAAGCAGGTCTCGTCACTACCCTGCTTAAGATCCACCTCAAGCTTCACACTACACAAAGAATATACTCTATCTCCTTGTCTGCTCCTGCCTCTCTCCAACCCCAACTCAGTCCACTCTTTCACCACCACACTGACTCCCCTCTATCCTCAATGGCCATTGGTCAGCAACTCAGACAAACCAAATCTGTGCCCCTTAAGCCCTCTGCTCTCCCCCGGGATCCCTTTGCTTGAGGTACTCCCTCTGCCCACACACCCCCATCTTCATCATTCAGACCTGAACACCAGAGACACCTGAACACCAGAGGCACCTTTCCTAACCAATCTAAATAAGCTGCCCAGCTATCTTTTATCATACTGTTTGACTTTAACTCCCTACACAGCACAATCGAATTTTTTCTTATTTACTTTTTCTGTCTCCCACCTATAATGTTAACCTCAAGAAGGGCCCTGTGTGACCTGTTAATTGTTGGGCTTCAGTGAAACACAGCAAGTTCCCTATAACTACTTGTTGAATGAATAAGTTTTGTACTTAATTTTAAAAATACACACACACACACACACACACACACACACATATAAAATGAATCAATGTTGTATACCGGAAACTAATATAATGTTATATGTCAATTATATCTCAATTAAAAATAAATAAATAAATAAATACATACATACATACATACATACAAACAAGCAGACTACTGCTTCTTCAACGGTCTGGAACCAAAGAAAAGAATGGTATTCTAGAGCACTAGAAAAATGCATTGATAAGCTGTCCCAAGGAGAAAAAATAAAGGAAAAAATATCAAGACCTCAGAGCCCAAGGCTGCACCTGGCCGTGTCTTCATGAGTGCTCAGGAGCAAAGGTGAATTGGGGCCACAGCCTCCAGCAAGCACTTGAGGAGAGCACACTGGCGGTCTTCTGGGATTAAGGGAAAGACAAGGGACAGGTATGTTGCCTGCCTGTCCCACCTCTCCTACCAGGCAGTCACATGAAGGATCAAGGAGGACACAAAGAAAAGGAAACACATTGGCCCAAAGTACCTCAGAATAAGACTCTCACTACCTAGGAAAGACCATGACGCATGCATGCATTCACTCAGTCTTTCCTCCTAGACACTGAGTGCCTACTCAGTGCCAAACCTACAAGGCCAAGAGCTGGTCAGAAGTGACCAAAGGTGGTAAGTGGGACCCTCACAATCTAGTAAAGGAGACAGACATAGAAACGGCATTAAACCAAAGCACAGAGAAGTCTGTCGGACTACAGTGGGAGCAACCAAGGGGAACCAAGGATAGAATGAAAGCCCCACTCCATAAAAGCAATAGTGTGCCAAAAGCCTTCCTTAAAAAGTTTCTATTGTTTGATCAGACATTTCATTTCTAAGAAAATTGGCCCTAAAGAAATAATTTCTAAATTGTCAAAGATTGATACACAGGAGGTGCATCACAGTATTGTTAATAATTAGGAAAAATTGCACTCAACACCAAAATTCAAATTTAGAAAATGGCTTATGGTAGATTCATATAACCAAATATACTACAAATACAGGAACAAGAGTATAAATAAAGTAGGAAATGATGTGGAGAGGATGATATTACACAGACTGAAAGAAGACTCTTCACTGTATATATGTACTTTCGTATCTTTCAAATTTTGTGCCAAGCACAAAAAAGTTCCCAGAATAATAAAGTTTAAAATTCTTAAATCATATATTTTTCATGAAAAACACTAAAGTAGGTTATAAAATAGAAAGGTATCCTACTTTAATAAAAACAAGTAATATATATTTAGATATATTTCTCTGTGTAGAAAATAATGCACAAGGATATACAATAAAGTATTAACAGTAGTTACCTTTGGACGATAGGATTTGGGTGATCTTATTTTTTGATTCTCTGCATTTGAAAATGTTTCCACAGTAATATAGAATATGCATCCAAAATTGTGTGTGTGTGTGTGTGTGTGTGTGTGTGTGTGTGTGTGTGTATAATCTTTTAAAAATAAACATGAATCCTGGATGACAAGGGAAATTAAAGCCCCGAGTGGACCTGCTGTGCTCCCTGCCCCCTGCACTCTACAGGCGTATGCTATAATTCAAGGACACCCCAGTAGGTTCTGCATCTTAAACCCCGCACTTAGCACTAACCTTCAGGAGCTTGAAGCGAGAAGCTGGAACAATGAAGTGTCTATTCTGCTTCTTCTTGCAAACACTGCAGCTACAGAAAGACAGAGCAAGTCCCAGAGTGTCAACAGCCATCTGTACCCTCTAAGTGCCCAAGGGGCCCAACTTAATATGTTTTGAGAGCCAGCTTCACCTAGAGGTGAAACCCCTTTCAACACCATCCAGGGAATGGGGAACTCAGGCAGATAGATTAGCTACTTGGAGTCTCTGCCCACAGGTCTCATAGCCAGCAATTGGGGCCACACATCCCTTGGAAAAGAAGGACCAACAGAACCACGTTTCTGCTGCCCATACCCAGTTCATTACAATGAAGGGAACACTGCATTCTAGAGTCATTTAGAAAATAAATATCAGGCATAGCTACAATTTCATGTCTCTGGGATATCCACACCAAAAATAGAAAAGGAACTTATGTTTCCCTCTTTCTTCATCTGTACATTGTAGACAGCCTAGCTCCAAGTAAAAAGTAAAAAGGTCCTTAGGATTATTGTCTCTGGAATTAATTCTAAGTCCCCTCTTTTCAGTCCACCTTTGAAAAAAAATTCTAATTTAGTACAGAATTCTCTAACTAGAGAATCCTCTAATCTTCTAGTACAGAAACCATGGTGCTTCTCTAATCCGGACTCCACTGTTAGTAGCCTTGCCAGTTCCCCATCTGAGTAACTCTATGTTATTTTTTCCATATATAATTTAGGTACCACCTGGAACAAAAGGTCCAGAATCCTGAGCTTGTCCTTGCTCTATTACAATGCCAGAGAAGGTGCTAAAAAGCAAGCCCTACACAGATTCTGGCAATACCATCTGCCTCATCTGGAAGAATGAAGTGGAACAAGAGGGCCTGGAGCATGGTGAGCTTCCAGGTACACACACTCTCCACTCATTTACCCTCCATCCCCCCTAAATCTGAAGACTCTGCCCAAGGTTATTCACTCAGTGCCCAGCCTGAACCACTTCCAGCTAACCACTCTCCCCACCCACCAGCAGAATTAGTCTGAGGGGTGGTGACTCAGCTAGAGACAAGCCCAAAGACCCTGATCTGTGTCACCTGGGGCCAAGCTGTACGAGTGAGTTCTTTCTCTCTCTCTCAAACACACATACAACCAGACTGTTATTTTTAGCCTCTATCTTTTTTTTTTTTAAAAAAAATTTATTACTGAAAACTTCTAGCACACACAAGGGAAAAAGAATAGAACAATGAATCCTTATATATCGAGCAGTTCATGGCCAATGTTGTTTTATCTACACTTCAACTCCCCAGATCATGTTGATGCACATGTGTTTTAACTTGTGTAAGTCCTTTTAAACCAACTTTGGAAGAGAAAATACTCACTTGCAATCAAAGATGTGTAAGTCTGCTGAAGCCCAAACTTCAAATCGAACTGCTCCACAGTGGCACCCCCCTGTGTGTTTCACCAAGCCCTGGTACTCGCTACATGAAAGAGAAAATCAGAAAGATAAGGATTTCTAAATAGTAGGGCAGGCCCTTATTGCACAGCTCATGCTTTCTCTTGCTGAAATAAAGAAGCAAGATGGACAAAATTCTCTGCATAACAACCAAGTGCCTCTCTGCTTTTTAGGAGGTACTGTCAATTTTATAAAAGAAAGTATTCAGTGTCTTCTTTGTCCACAAGCTCTCGGTTTTTTCATTTTTTATAGGCTGTTAAATTGCAAAAGAAAGCATTCCAAAAATCTGAGGAAAAGGGAGGTGGTGGTGGGAATCCTAATCCCACCACTCAAACATTTTTATTTATATTTCAAATATTTACTAAAAATTTTCACAAACCAAGTGCACTACACCAGAAAGAGAGCAGTAAACAAGACATAGCAGACAATGGTTCCTGAACTTACTGACCGTAAGCAGCCATCAAACAATTTACCCAAATAACATTTAAAAAATTGTGATAAAGGCAGTACAAACAGCAATGAAAAAGAAAGACAAGAGGACCCAGCAAAGTCTAGAGCTTCAGAAAAGCTTTCTGAGAAAGTAACAACGGCTCTTATAATTTTGCTATATTTCCCTCCCATATTTTTCATATATGTAACTTACATATTACATACAATTTTAATCCTTTTAAAACTTATATATAAGCCAGGTCCTTAATTGAACATTACTATGATTTGATACATATCATCAAATTGTTTTCCAAAAGTGCTGAACACTTATCAGTAATGAATAAGAAAACATTTCACTATACCTCCTCAAGCAATAATAATAGGAAAAATAGCTTGCCACATTTTTAATTTTCATTTATTTGGTTATTAAGACTAAGTGGGGAGATGGGTGAAAAAGGCAAAGGGAAAGAAGAGGTACTAATGTCCACTTATAAAATAAGTAAGTTGCAGGGATTTATTAAGGTACAGCACAGGAATAATATAATAATTTTGTGCAGTGACAGGGTACAGTGACAGACTTCTCGTGACGATCTTATCATAAGGTATATAAATGTTGAATCACTATGTTGCACACCTAAAACTAATATTGTACATCAACTATAACTTTAAAAATTTTATTTAAAGACTGAACGTTTTATTATGTTTCTTTACAAATTGAATCAGTTAATTTAATGTATTTAACTTTTTCTGCATATACAATTAATGCTTACTATAAAAAATTCAAACATTACAGCATTTGAGAACGTTAACAATGAAAGTCTCCTATAATCCTAACATCCAGAGGAATCCAGTTAACTACTTGCTATATATTCCTTCAGATTTTTTTCCAAACAATATTTTAACAAAAAAGTGATGAATTATATATTCCTTTTGCATATAACTTAATTTAATGAGTTTTGGTTTCTTAATGAATATATGTACTCACGCCAATCTCATACGTAAAAACTCATCTTTTTATGTCAAAACTTTACAATCTTTTTAACCATTCATTGGTTTGTTTTAAAGTAAAAACTTATTTTGAATTTTAGTTTTACATTTCTGAGGACCTTTATAATCCCCTACACTTAGCTGTAGCTGGCACATAGATGCTAAAAATGTTTGATGAATATAAGGAAAAAAAAGTTCAACTTATAATCCAAGATGATAAATCGAAAGGTGAAGCAAAGAGAAAACCAAATATTCCATCCCTGAGAAGGCTCAACCTGAGAGCATTTCTTCTGGAAAAAAAAAAAAACAAAGGAACATTTTTGTTCAAGAAAAGGGCTAATCATCAGGTTGTTAGGCCATTGTTAGGTTGTTCTTGGTTTTTTTCTAGGGTTTTGATTGCTCTTTTTAAGTCATAAAATAATCAACACTGAGATATTATTAGGGTACTAAAATACCCCGTAGCACACTGTTCCAGGGAGCGATCACATTTTGAGATAACAAGGCAGCTCTTGCCAGAGATAACATTAACAGCCTATTTCTAATATCATGGACACTCTGAAATCCTCCTACGGCCATGTAAGGAGCTGGGGGTTCTCTTCCTGCTGTATCAAAGCTGGAGGAACGCAGAGGAGAGTGCGGCGCGCCGAAAAATCAACGGTGGACAACATAAAGCCTCCCGCATCTTAGGTGTCTGCACCACGCTCCAGAATCCCAGTACTTCTTTGTGCGTGCTTCTCTCCGGGGTTGCACAGACTCCCCTCCCTATCACCCCGCTCCCTCACAGCGAGCGCCTGGAATAACGGGATTTCGTCTCCCAGTGGTTAGAAACTACACAAGTTTTTGTCATCACCCTACCTTTACCTCCCACCTTCTCTCCAAAAACACCTGCTCAAATATGAGGATAGTTGTGGGCTTTATCTTCTTTTCACTGGGAAAGGCACCGGCACACTTTGCGCGCCACAAGAGACAACGTCCCGAGCACGATGGCTGTCCCCTGGAAAGACCCTTCGTGTCCCAGGACGTTCTGTGTCCCTCCACAAGCTCCTGGGCGGCGCCCCAAGTTCCCCAGGGAGAAGCCCCACTCCAGTCCAGGCCTCACACCCCTAAAGACAAGCTGCGCAACCGTTAGAATGAGGAAGGAGCATAGTGCCACTAGGGGAAAGCGCGGCGGTCACATTATGCGTAAGACATAGAACATAAAATCTGCCGCAAACCCGCAAGCAGGCAGAGGCGCGGGGCGGGAGGGCTGGCGAGCCCGACTTCCGCGCCAGGGGCGTCCGCGTGGCGCCGGCTCTCGAGCGCCCGGCCCAGCCCGGCCAGCACTCACAAGGTGTCCAACAGAAGCTTGGCGGCGCCCTCAAAGGTGAGCCTCTGCCGCTTCTGGAACGTCTCCCAGCGCTCCCGCTGGTCGCCCAGGTCCAGCGTGGCCACCGAGGACGTCGGGGTTGCCGGCTGCGGCGGCGGGAGCAGCGCCAGCTCTGGCGGCGGCTCTCCAGGGCCAGCCTCCTGGGCCAGCGGCGACGACTGCCTCGGCCGCTGCTTCGCCGACGGCTGCCTCGCCGCCGCCCGGCTCCCACCCCCGGCCTGGCCCATAGGGCGCCGGGCTCGGCTGGCGCCGGGGGCCGAGGCGGCGGCCGCGGGGGCCTTGGAGGCCCCGGGCCGTTTCTGCCCGCGTGGCTCGGAGGATGCTGTTTTCCGCGTCTGCCGCATGGTTCCCGCAGACTGGCGCGCAGGCCTCACCGCCCGCGCGTCCCCGCCGCCCCGCGCGCTCCCGCTCCGCCCCGTGCGCCGCCCTACCCGCCAATCAACCTGCCCGCCCAGGGGGCGCTGCGCCCGCCGGCCTGGACCCGGGCCTCTGCCCACCGCACCTAGGTGCCGCGGGGCTGAGCGCTCCAGAGTCAGCAGCATGCCTGCCCGCCTTCGGGGCTGCACCTGCCAGCTGCATCCTTCAGGCCAAACGGGACCGCGCCTCGCGCCTCGGCTACGGACACCAAGAGCCTGTTTGCACCTGCAGAGGCACCTTCGTCCCCTCTGAACTCAAAGTGGCTCCTTCCTACCTTCCTGCCCTAGGTGGTCTCCGGTCAGCCCTGAATTCACAGTCACATCCAAGAAGGAAACCTGGGGTAACTTCATCTCCAAGACAGTACTTACTTTGAAGGAGCAAGCGTGCGCCTGAAATGAGCTAATATGTGTAAATGGCCTGGCACCTGCTACCTGCTGGACAAAGCATCAGAAATCACAGTTCTTAATCTTGGTCTTTCCAACTTTATAAAACAATACATGATTATGATTTTGTTGAACACAGCACCAAAGTTTAAAGCCAAAAACCACAAGAACCACCAATGAAACCTAGATATTTTCTAAACCTATTAGTTGCTCTATTTTACTCATTATCTTCAAAGAAATACATTGTTTTACTCATTTTCTTACTTGTATTTTCTACTTTTTAATTTCAACTTTCTTCTTAATTGTTTTTATCTTACCGTTAGTTTATTGGATTAAATACATAATTCATTTGTTTTCAGTATTTTTGATAATAATAAAAATATTAATGACTACAAATTTTCGTCTGCGTAGAGTTTTAGCTGTATCTATTAGGGTTTTATTCAAAGTGTTCTCTTAAAATTTTCTAGATAATGTGTGCTTTCAGTTTTTGCCAAAGTGGTCAAATCGTTTTATACTCCACCAGCAATGTATGAGAGTCACAGTTGCTCCACACACTTTTATAATACTTGGTATTGTCCCTTTTTTTTTTAATCCTTTCTGTTGGGTATGCAGTCTTATCTCCTTGCGTTATTATTTTGCTTGTCTTTGATGTGTAGTGATGTTGAGTACCTTTTCATGTGCTTATTTGGATCTCTTCTTTTGTAAAGTGCCTTTCACAGACACTCCTCTGAGAGTCCATTTTCTAAATTGAATTGTTTGATGTGTAGTTCTTTATGTCTGGATACAAGTTATTTGCCAGATATGTAAATTTGGAATATATTCTCCCTGTCATGGCTTTCCTTTTCACTTTGATACCTTTAGATAAGTGTAAGTTTTTAATTTTGATGAAGTTCAACTTGTGAATTTTTTATTTTATGGTTAGTGTTTTTTGTGTGTGTCATGTTTTAAAAAAATCTTTGCCTACCTCAAAAGTCATGAAGATTTTTCTCTTCAAGAAGCTTTATAGTTTTAGTTTCATACTTAAGTCTATGATCCATCTCAAATTAATTTTTGCATATGGTGTGAGGTTGAGTACCGCTTCACTTTTTTTTCATGTAGATATCCAGCTATGTATGTCTCAATCCTCTATTCTGCTCCATTGATCTACATACCTACCCTTATGTCAGGACCACTTTGCCTTCATTACTTCTTTAATTACTTAGTTATGAAATCAGAGTAAGTCCTCCAGATGTGTTCTTCTTCAAGATTATCTAGGTCCTTCTAAGTCCTGTTAATTTTCATATAAATCATAGAATCAGCTATTAATTTCTACAAAACAGCCTGCTTGACATTCTATGCTATCAAACATACTCCTATGAAAATCCCTCAGTTCCTCCAATTTAATATTCCTAACTTCATTCTTTTACTACTACTGAATACTTTTCATGTTATTCTAGTTACTCCTTGATTGAACCAAGTCAACTTAATTCCTAGGGTCAGATTGGTCCAGGCACACATCTTTTTTCTTTTTATTTTTAATCCCCGCCTACTTCCACCCCTAACCTAGGGATAAGAGATGGGTCTCTGAAGGTAGGGTTTTTCTTCCCACGTAGGCCTGGCATATCCATGGAGCCTGGCGCATGCAGGGCTATGCTGGGGCTATGCTGGGGCTCGAACTCAGTACCTTCTAAATGTAAAGTAGAAGTGCTAACCTCCAAGCACACACCTTTTCAATTGCCTTCTTGGGTTTTGGGTGTGCAATAACTTTATTCAACTTTTTTTTTTTTCACCTCAAGCCAACTTAATAGTATAATATCTTAAAAGTAAAATCTTAATTCATGTTTTTCATTTTTAATTGTGCCAAACCTTACACTGAAGTATTTCACATATATGAACCACTTTACAACCACCTTTCAGATCAAAACATAGAACATTTCCAGCATCTTAGAAGGATGCTCTGTCTCTGCTCCTAGTCAAACCTCTCCAAGGATAACCACCACTCTTAGTTTATCACCATGATTTTGAACTTCATATAAATGCATTTATACAATATGTACTCTTGTATGTGACTTCTTTTACTGTTATGTCTGTGTTTCATTCATGTTGTTCATGTATCCATGGATTATTTATTTTCATTGCTGTGTGTTATTCAAATATATGAATATACCACATTTTATGTATTCTTTCTATTGTCGAAGGACATTTAGAGTGTTTCCAGTTTGGGATATTAAAATAAAATTAAAATAAAAAGGTTACTATGACTTTTTTTAAGGTAACCATTTTAGTTTGCTCTAGATCTTGTGGGATAGGAATTCAGGAAGGACTTAACTGGATAGTTCTTGCTTGGAGTTTCTCATGTAATTTTACTGAGATGTCACTGAGGCCACAGTCGTCTGGTGGCTGGACCAGGCTGGATATCAAAGATAGCTTCACTCACATAGTTAACAGTTGATGCTGGCTGATGGCTGGGTGATCAATTAGGCTGTCAACTGGAGCACTTACCCAGAGCCTCTCCATAAGGCTTGGGCTTCCTTGAGTGGCCTTAGAGAATTCAGATTTCTTTTTATAATTGGCAGTTCAGAGCTCCAAAAGTGAGGGACCTAGGGTATAAGATGAAAATTTTTATCTGTGCATTTTTATATTTGGGGTTTGGTTTTTTTTGTACCCCCCAAAAAACCTGTTGGGATTTGGGGTTGGAGCTGCATTGAATCTGTAGATCAACATAGAGAGAACTGACTTTTTAACAGTATTGAGTCTTCCACTCCATAAATATACTCTCCATTTAAAAAAAAATCTTATTTAATTTGTCTCAGCAATGTTTTGTAATAAATTTAATATATCTTTTGTTAAATTTAGCCCTAATATTTGATATTTTGCTATTACAAATGGTATTTAAAATTTTTATTTTTCCAATTGTTTGTTGCTGATATATAGAAAATAATTTTTTTATATCGACCTTGTAACCACTGACCTTGCTAATTTCACTCATTTGTCCTAATAATTTTGATTTCCTCTTAGATCCGAGTGTTAGACTGTTTCTTAATTTTCAAGAAAATGTTTTAAAAACTTTGGTGGTTGATTTCTAATTTTATTGGGCTATAGTTATAGTTTCTGAATTATAAAATCTTTTTGGGGGAACTTACCATTTTCTTTATGGCCAGGCATATAATTGATTTCTGTATATGTTCTCTGTAGATTAGAAGGTTCTCTTTGTGTTAAATCAAATTTATAACTGTATTACTCAATTCTTGTATGAATTGCTTTGTTTTTGCCTAGTTACATATGAAAATGAATATTATTTATGTATTTGGCCATGTTTGGTGCATAAACATCTATAAACCTTAGGTTGTCTTTATAGATTATGTATGTTTATGAATTTTAATTACAAGTATGAAAAGTATATTATTTTACATTACACATAAACAATAATGTTTTTATTAAAGAATAGCCTTTTAGCACTTTTTAATGTATCTGGCCTTGATTTCAACTTTATCTGATAATAATATCCCATTCCTGCTTTCTTTTTGTTTGTATTTTTATGATCTATAGCTATCTATCTCTGTTTTCATCTCTTCTTTAACACGTCCAGATGGAAAATAATTAATAGGTGGATTTTTAACACTTCAATCTGTTATCTTGTTTTTAAATAGAATTTAGTTCTTTTGCAATTATTATTAAACTGAAATATTTCTGCTTTTTTCTATTCATTAATTAATTTTTTATAGCTTATCTTGTTGTTGATTCTTTTTTTGTTTAGTTTTGGCTTGGAAAAGTTTCATTTCCTTTCTACCCTTCTGTTAATTTGGAAATTCTGATCTATGTTTCTATAATACTGGTATTTCGCTTTCTATACCTGGTAATTATGATCAAACCTCTGTTTCTCTAGTAATATTTCAAAACTGATCAATAAATATGTTTCCGAAAACATTTCACATGCTCACACTCCCACACCTTCACCTAGATGAAAATTTTAGAAATTGCTATTTTACTTCCCCACTTTTCTATTGACCCTCACACTCAACTCCTCTTAAGTATATCTTCTATAGGTAGACTCCTTCCTGAACACTTACACCATGTATTTCTTATCTCATTAGTATCATAACCATACTGTCAGAGTTGCTGCTGAACCTAGTTCTCTAATTGTTAAATGAGTAAGTTATCAGTTAAGATATAACTATATTTACTACAAGATTAATTGTTCACAAAAAGCACTGTACTTTTCATCTACCCAATACTGAGATTTCTTTTCTATTATAATTATTACTTAATTACTAATATAATTAATTTTCTAATATAATTATTACTTAATTAAAATTTGAGCATTTTCCTCAACTAGGATCCACGGGGAATATATTAGCCCTGGAGTGTCTATAATTGTCTTTCTTTTGTCCCAGGAGATGAATGACATTTTGTCTGGGAATAGGATTCTTAGCTCTTAGTAGCAGTTTCTCTCTTCACTTTGTAGATATTGTTCCACTGTTTTCTAGTTTCATTGTAGCAAATGACAATTCTAATAGTAGCTGTATTTGCTTTCCTCTTTAAAAATAGCCTCTTCCTTCAGTGTGAGGAATGTATTCTACTTTTCTCCCCTTATCCATGGAGTTCAGGAATTTTGCCAGGATATGTGTACATGTGTATCTTTTTTTATTATTATTCCTGTCTGAATGTCAATAAGATAAACACCTGCCAAGCCTGATTTAAAAAAAAAGAGAGAAAACAGAATACATATTTATACATTAGAAATAAAAAAGAAAACATAACCACAGAAACAGAATTAACTCAAAGACTTATCACAGGATCTCATGTTTTCTTATGCCCTTAAATTGAGTGTATTTTCATCATGTCTGGCTATTTAGCATCTGTGAATTTGGGTATGTTTGATAAGACTTGCGAAATCATAACTTCTATTTAATATAAGCTGAACAAAAGTGTTTTCTGAACAAAAGTGTCATAAGTAGACAATGGGAAACCTATCCACTCCTATAGTCAATCTAACATGAGCAACTTTCCCATCAGAAATGACATTAAATCTTCCTGGATTCTAATTCATAGAGATAGAAAGTAAAACAAAGGTTACCAGGGATGAAGGGGAGGGAAAGATGAAGGCTTATTGTTTGATGAGTATAGAGTTTCTGTTTGGAATGATTAAAGTTTTGGAAATGGATAGTGGTGGTAGTTGCACAACATTGTGAATGCACTTAATACCACTAAATTTAAAATAGTTAATTTTATGTATTATTGTACCATAGATAAATTTTTTCCTAAATTTTAAAGCACAAGTAAAAATATAAAGAGAAGAATTCCTTGTAATTTGCTCATTATGTATATATAATACAACAGGAGATTCACATTATAAAAGCCTGCCCACAAAAATCAAAAGTCGACATTTTTGTAACTAGAATTGTCAAATTCATAGAGACAGAAAGCAGAACGGCCATTGCCAGAGTCTGGAGTTATTGTTTAATGGATACTAAGTTTCAGTGGGGGGAGATGAAAAATGTTCTGGAGATGAATGATGGTGACGGTTGCACAACAGTGTCAATGTACTTAATGCCATTAAACTGAACACTTAAAAAATGAAAAAATTGACAAATTTTATGTTATGTATATTTTACCATTATTAAAATAATTTTTAAGTGAGTATTTTTGGTTCTAGTTTAGTCCCTAAAACCAACATGATGGGGTCTCTGGTGACTCAGGGTGTGAAGAAATAGATCCAGCATGTGATGTGCTCACAGGAGAACAGATGCAACATTCAACTCTAAAAGGAGAAACCTTGGCAAATCTGCACAGGATTTTAAGAATAAGGAATCCAAAAATAGTATAGTGTGTCTAATTTGCTTTTTGATTCATTTGAAGTATGGTGTTGGAGGAGAGCTCTATGGATAATCTGGACCATAAGAAAGATGAACAAATGGGTTCTAGAGCAAAGTAAGCCCCAAAACATTGCTGGACGCAAAAATGATAAAACTGAAGTTGTCTTACTTTGAGCATATCATGAGAAGGCTGGGTTCTTTGTAAAAGACAATAATGCTGGGAAAACAGAAGGCCGAAGGAAAAGAGGAAGACCAAATATGAGATGGGTTGACTCTATGAAAGAAGCCAGAGGCATGAGTTTACAGGAACGGACCAGGGCTGTTGAGGACAGGACATTGTGGACATCACTCATTCATAAAATTGCCAGAAGCTGGAGCCGACTCAACAGCATGCATCACAAAGCACTGCTGTATAAGATCCCATGACTTGGGATATGACCGCTAGAAATATGAACTCATAAGAGAGGAAATAATGGTGCTCAATACAAATGTGCTTTTCAGATATGATTTGTCCCTAGCAGACAGAATTCTGTGTTTAGCGCCTGGGAGTGTGCAGAATCCACACTTGCCACCAGGGGGCAAGAGTGCCTGTGTCATACAGGCTCTTCAGAAGCAGCAACAAGGAGTAACTGAATGCCCTGAAGGGCACCATGGGCACCATTTTGTATCCTCAGGCTTCAGATACCTGCAGAAATTCCAAATACCTGTAAGTGGGGAAAGCACTGGACATAGGTTAGGGTGGACTGACCACGCTGTATTCTCTCAAGAGTAAGAGGAGAACTCAAATTCTCAGCTCATGTGATAGGCCCGATTTCTTCCTATCTCAATATTTACACCACTCCTACCAACATGCCAGGGGGAAATTCTGTTTTTGGAGCACTCGTGGAGCACCATTAACTTTGTGCTGATTAGACAAACAGGGCAGACACAAGCTAGCAGGCACAGGACTGGGCAAGCGGACTGATGTTTTGAGTGAGTTAGAAAAAGATGTCCTCTCCCTGAGCAGCTCTCTGTGGTGGTCCTGAGTTCTTAACACTAGGCACTGAGCTGAGAGGCACTTAGCATATATTGTCTAATAATCCTCACAGGACAGATGCTCATTATTGTCTACATTCTGATGAGGTATTCGAAGGTGAGTATAAGTAACTCACTCATGCTAGCAGGCGTCCCTGCCCATGCCAAAGGGAAGGGAAATGTCCTTGGTCGCCCTAAACTTCTCACATTCATTGTGCACCAGAGCTGCAGCTATACAAAAGCCCCCAAATGAGCTCTCTGTTTCCAATTCCCCCTCCTTCCAGTCTACTCTCACAACAGCAAGTGATTTTTTAAGCTATTATTTTACCAACTAATGTACAAAGTATATAGGTAGAGTTCAAATAATAATAAAAAGGATATCCAACTAGGTTAAGGAATGGAGCTTTAACAATTTCTCGGATGTTCTTTAACATGCCCCTCCCTGCCCCCAAAGAGGTAACCACCATTCTGACTTCTGTGCTAATCTTTACAACACATATATGTATACTTAAATCATGTTATTTCAATCTTATATTTTTTTGAGCTCTCCATAAGTGAAATAATACTGAATGCTTTCTTATGAGACTATTCATTTGTAATTCATTCATGTTGATACAGTTGAAGTCAATGTCTGCATAGTATTCCATACCAGGGACATTCTACAATGTCCATTTCACTGTTGATAGTTATATATGTTTACAGTTTTTGCTACTATGAACAATGCTTATATAAACATTCTTGTTTGTATCTCCTGGTGTACATGTGCAAGGACTTCTCTATGACATATACATAAATCTTTTCAGACAACTAGCTATGAATACATGCCAAAGTTTTATTATAGTCTTGCTGTAAGAACAAAGGCCTGTGACAAACCAGACCAAAGATTACTCTCTTAGTAGAAACACTAAAGGGGTAAAACTGATGAGGTAATTTAAAGAAAAAAACTCTTCCATATTTCTCCTCTACTCTTTATTTTGTAACACCAGGTGTTTGTGGGGTTTTACCACACCAGAGAATTCTTCGACACCAGCTGAGTGTCCTACAACTTACTTTGATCCTGATACCATCTACCTGGAGTTAAAATCAAATCACACAGTTCCACAAGACCGTCCCCCTAACCTTCAGATGCCAATCACAAGTCCAAGACCAGTGCTTCTGACTGACTTGGCTATAAATCAAAAGTTCTCACGACTGCTCTTGGGGTTTGATGAATTTGTTGAATTGATTCAAAGAACTCAGAAAAAAACAGTTTACTTACTAGATTACAGGCTTATTACAAAGGATATAAGTCAGGAACAGCCAGATGGAAGAGACACATAGGGCAAGGTATGCAGGAAGGGATGCAGAACTTCCATGTCCTCTCTAGACATGCCACTCTCCTAACCACTCTCCCACTGCCACATGTTCACCAGCTAGAAGCTCTCTGAACTCCATACTTTAGGGATTTTTATGGAGGCTTCGTTACATAGACATGATTAACGAAATTATTGATCATTGAGTATTAATTCAACCTCTACCCCCTCTCCCTTCCCCAGAGGTTGGGGAGAAGAGCTGAAATTTCCAAACTTCTAATTATACGGTTGTTTCCCATGGCAATCAGTGCACAAACTTAGGGGCTTTCCATAGGTCACCTTATTAATATAAACTCTGGCTTATGGTTAAAAAGGGCATGTTATGAATAACAAGATATCTTTATCACTCTGATCACTTAGAAAATTCCAAATGTTTTAGGAGCTCTGTGACAGGAATGGGGACAAAGACAAATTTCTTATCATAAATCACAACCTCATTCTTAGATTGTATACCGAAAGAAGTCTAAAGATCTTTAGACTCTTGACTAATAGCTGACAGTCAACTTAGTAGACGGGTATCTAATCTCAGAAAAGATCTTAACATGATTACAATCTATCATAAAATTGCTTAAATATTTTATTAGCAATGCTACTAGCTTCCCAGAAAAGGATGTGAACTACATCACTCACATGCCAGATTTAGGACAATTTTTCTTCTATAATAGAAAATAGATTGCAGGATCTAGGATATGCATGTGTTTAATTTTGTTTTCCAAAGTGGTTGTAACAATTTACCCTCTTACCAGCAAGTGGTTGAGAGTTTCTATTGCTCTACATCAATTGTTCAATTGATATTGTCTGACTTTTTAAATCTTGTGTATCTGGAGGCTGTGAAATGATATCTCATCATGGTTTTAATTTGTATATTCCTGATTACTAATCTGGTTTATTCTCTCCTTATTTCCTCTTTTATGTTCTTTATACATTCTAGATCTGTGCTTTCCAATATAACCACTAGTCACATGTGACTATAATTAAAATTAAATACAATTTACAATTCAGTTACTCAGTCTCATTAGCCATATTTCGAGTGCTCCATAGCTATGTGATGCTAGTGTCTATTGGATAGTGCAAATATAGAATATATCACTGCAGAATGCTCTATTGAACTACCCAATTCTAGATACTGATCCTTGTGAATTATGTACTGCAAGTATATTCTCCAAGTTTATGGCCAGTCTTTTCACTGTCTTTTTTGAGTAGGTTGATAAACAAAAGTCCCTAATTTTAATATAGTTGAATTTACGAAAGATTTACCAAACCTCTTCACTTTAGTCATAAAAATATTTGTCTTTATTTCCTTCTGAAAAATACAAAGTTTTGCCTTTCACACTTCAGGCCTAAATCCACCCAGAATTTAGTTTTGGGTATGATGTACAGTAGGAATCTATTTTCATTTTTCCAGTTGCCCCAGAACCATAGACCCTCCTTTCCCCATTCTTTGTATGTTAGGTTTTTATGCACACATGACTCTTTCTCTGAGCTCTCTATTATGTTTCATTAATCCCAGGCCAACCATGTTGTCTTAATTACTACAATTTTATAATGTAATAAAAGCTTGATATCTTTTTTTTTTTCAGAAGTGTCTTGACTGTTCTTGGCCCTTTGCACTTCCATATAAATTTTAGATTTGCTTTTCAAGTTCCCCATAAAATCCTGTTAAATTTTTTATTGCAGATATATTAAATCTATAGATAGATTTGGAATAAACTATATGTCTGTGCTAGGTACTGTTCATGGCCCTGAGGGGGCTTTCCATGAAAATTAGATTAGAATCCAAACTCTTTATCATCACCTATAAGCCAATCCGCACATGAACTGCACTTCTCCGCAGCCCCAGTTCATCTCCCACTATTCCCTATCCCTCTGTGTGTTCCAGTCACGTCATCCTTCACATTCCTTGAGCTCTCAAGCTTTCTCCTAGCTGTAACATAGCTCTCTAAGCTTTGCTTTATTTTTCTCCAGAACACTCCTCACTACCTAACATGTTAAAGTTTGTTTTTGTCTGCCTCCCTACTAGAAAGTAAGGTCCATGAACCAAGAACTCTGTCTTGTTTACTGTTATGTCCTTAGGGCCTTGCTCTGTGCCTGGAATACAGTAGGCACCTTAACAAATATGTTGAATGAAAGAAGCAAGACCAGACAAATGATCAAGAGGCTTTTGAAAAATCCCAGGCAAGATCTCTGAGTTGGTACGTGTACCCACAACTGTCTAAAGTCTTAGAAATATTTGGTTAGTGCTTATCCATTATAATAAAAACTCCATCCAAACTACCTACTATCTTTAAAGATTTCCCAGGAAGAATAACATTTAGAATCCTATTTGCCAATGTCATATTCCTTATATTTCTTTATGAGGCTTTGAGCAGATTTAATTAATTTTAAATTTAATTAATTTTAATTTATCAATATTTTATTTTATGGATTACATTTATGGTGTCATAATTAAGAAGTCTCTGCCTAATCCAATGACACAAAAATGTTATTTTATGTTTTCTTTCACATAGTTTGCATTTCTTTTATAGTTTGCATTATATTTAGTTTATGATCTATCTTCAGTTAATTTTCGGATATGGTGTGAGGCAAAGGTCTAAGTTTATTATTTATTTTATTTTGCATATGGATACCCAATTGCTCAACCACCATTCATTTAAGACTATCCTTACCCTGGTAGGTGAAAATAAATGAGTTCTATTTCTGGACTATTTATTTTATTATATTGATCTACATGTCTATTCTTATCCTAGCACCACACTGTTTGAATCTTGTGTATTTATAGAAGTTTGAAATCAGATCAGTAGTCCAATTTTGTTCATTTGGTTTCAAAGAATAGTTTACTTATTTATTTTTTAAAAGCCTATTGGGATTTTAATAGTGATTGCATCCAATCTATAGATCACTTTGGGGAGAACTGCCATCTTAACAGTATTGAGTACTTCCATTTGGAAACATGTTATGTTTCTCCATTTGGGAAGATTAATATATTTTTTCTTATTCTTATTCCAGTCTGTTTAGGAGCTGATAGGTATGGTTTAGTGGCCATAACTGTTTGTTTTCAGCCCTCACCTCAATAGATATCTAGTAATGAATGTTTGGTTTTGTTATTAAAAAAAAAAAAACTCAAAACAGGTAAGTTTCCTTTTCCTCTGGAAACACCTTCTTGTTTCTTATGCCTGGGGTTTCTCTGGAACCATTCTGGGGCCTGAACCTGCACTCTCCCTCCGTGGTGATTCAGCCTTTTTACATTCCCAGAGCTTTCTGTCAGACTCTGCTTCTCTACCCTATATTAATCTATTCAAACACCAAGACCTTTTATGCAATCAGTACTCTGGACAGAGTACTTTAAGTCCTTCTATTCACCATCATGTCCTCAAATATCCATCTTATTTGTACACTTTTCCTTTTGTTCTGTGATGTATGGGGTTAGGGGATAGTGGATGGGTAAGATGCTGGGCAAAGACTCTCAATGAGCCAGATAAGAGCTGTGGCTGATGGAGCCAGAGCCAGATGTTACTCATTGAAGTAAGGGACTGACTCTCAGCACCAACAGCATTACTGGCTTGGGATGATGTCTTCTGGTGTTTGAGGGAGAACATTTGTATGTTGGAGGTCTCCTCCATGCAGTTAGGAGACCCTACATTCTCCTTGCCACAGCGCCCTCTGCTGGAACTCTGAGATTGACCCTTTGCTGAAAGAACACTTCCCATTTCTTGGTCTGGGAGTTATGTCAGACAGCCAGTAGATAAATGCTCACTGAGCACCTATTGTGTGCCAGGTATTCCTCTGGGCAGCCACGAATAAAATAGAGTCTCTGACCTTCTGGGACTTCCAATGTACAGGAAGTAAAAATATAAATAAATTAAATAATATCAGGTATTGATAAGTGCTCTGAATGCAAGAAAAGTATAGTGCAATACTTGACAGGATCATCAAAGAAGGCCTCTCTAAGGAAGGGACTCCTGAGATGGAACTGGAATGATGAGAAAAAGGGAAGAACAGTCAAGCAGAAGAATAGCACAAGTCCTGAGATGAGCATGATCTTGGCATGTCTGGAAGATATATTGGTTCAAAACTTTGGGGTTTATTTGGGTAAAATTCAAAATTGGTCCCTGTACATAGAGGGCAGGGTAAGACCAAAAAAGAGGTAGATCATTGGGTGGCAGTTTTAGTAAGCAAGAGGACTTACTAATGTGGCTGGCCTTGGGTGGCTGCAAGACATGTAGACCTCTGCACCTGTCTGCCAGAATCTTAAAAGTTTACAGAGGCCTTAACTGGGTTCAGTCACATGTTCAGTCCAGATGGTCTCAACAACACCTTACTCTCTCAAGGTTGCATCCTTGAAATGGCTTTTAGTGGGAGAACAGTGGAAGGAACATACATTCCAAGGATAAGAGAAGAGTAAGGAGCCTCTTATTGCTCTGGTTTAGCTCAAGGGTCAACCAGAGGTCACATCCTCTTAATGACCTTCTCTAACAAGATGGATGGAAGATTGTCATGGCAGGATGAAAGTGGCTAAAGGGAAAGTGGAGGGAATTGAATTTGAAAGAGAGGCATATGTTGACCATGCTAGGCCTGTAGGCCATGGTAAGGAATCTGAGTTTTATTCCGGGTATATTAGGAAGTAAGGAAATTACAGGTGGTGAGTGATGTAATTTGAATTCCCAGATTCTCCAGCAATGAAATATGCTCACTCTAGATTGCATTGCTTGGCTAAGGGCTAGGAGGCTTGAATGCAGAAAAGATATCAGAAAAATTATCTTCTACATGGCTACAGAATCCAACAATGGTGAATTGGGGGACACTTCCCAATAAACAACTATGGCTACTTGAATGGATATTAGCCTGCATGGAACTGTGTCTCTAAGATAAGAGGTTTGAACCTTACTTTGGCATCCTGGTGAACCCAACTCACAGGTCTGCCCAGATAAACCTTCCCCCATCCCTACCAGCTGGGGCTAAGCATGACTTTTATGCCACTGTTGTTTTTATAAACCCCTGTATTAAAGTATTTCTCATATGGTATTGAAGTTATTTACTTACATGTTTCCTATTTAACTGGATGACAAGCTACTTTGGGACAGGTCCCAAGTTGTTCAACTCTGCTCTGTGCTTGGGACAGTGAGATATTTGTGTGGGGTACAATTGAGGACAATCTTAAATAACTATGGCATTTGGTGTTATTCCTGGAGCAACTCATTGCTGTTCCACGCTTAACAAAGACTTTTTTTGAAACGTAGTATTAATGGTGGATTGACCACTGATGAGCATGTGGCCTATCTAGTCTAGAGATTTTTACTCTTATTCCAAGCACATCATCTGAGATTTTGGACAAACTGGGTTGGATTCTCATAGAACAAATGGGCACAGTCTATATCAAGGGCCATCATAGGAAATAGCTGTAGTGATATTCATTTTTTTTGCAGCTTTGAGATATAATTGACAAATTACACTATGTAAGTTCAAGGTGTACAAAATGACTATATATATATATATATATATATATATATATATATACACACACATATGTGTGTGTGTATAAATGATTAACACAATAAGGTTATTTAACATATCCATCATCTCACATAGTAGCCTTTTTTGTGCTTTATTTTTATTATTTTAATTTATTGATTTATTTTTTATGGTGATATTGGTTAATGAAATTCGGTAGTAGCCTTTTTATGTGTTTGTGGTGAGAACATTTAAGATCTACTCTCTTAGCAACTTTCAAGTATACAGATTTGTTAACCATAGTCACCATACCCTACATTGACCACCAGAATTTATTAATCTTATTGTAGTAAAATTTTTGATTCTCTCCACTGCAGGGATGCAATGGAGGGCTTTATCCATTCATCACAGAGAACATTCTTGGGAAGAACCCATACAAGATATTTCTCTGAGAAAGAGTTCTACTTCTCTTGAATAATCAACTTCTCTATATCTTAGGGACAGTGTGATATATGTCTAATCATGTTTCTTTTGCTTTTGCCACTTAGGTAACTTAGTGTCAAATTTGCAGCCTATTTCTAGTAACCATAAAGATGACCAGCATAGGGATTAAGACTTTGGGCTTTGAAGTTAGGCAAACCTGAATTGAAATCTCACCGCTGCCATTTCTTAACTGTGACTGTAGAGCACTTATCCAGTTTTTTTCCAAGTATTTATAAAATGGGCATAATTATATTATTTACTTTGGGATGTTATTTTGTTGGGAATCAACAGAATTACAATTATTTTTATCTTATGGTAAGCAGTTCTGCACACTCAGATTCCTCCTACTTTTAGTATTTTCTGGTCCTTAAGATAAAACACACACACACACACACACACTTTTTTCTGTTTCAGAATTGTATAATTATGTGTGTGTGTGTGTGTGTGTGTAAAATATACATATGTACACACACACACATATATCTGCTATACTAACGCTACAGATAAAAGCCCTGGAATACTTGCCAAAGTGATAATTAAATCTGCATCTGGGAGATTATCCCTTTCAACACAGGATAGCATATTTGGACAAACTGGGTTAGATTCTCATAGAACAAAACGGAGTATATTTTATATATCTGACAGGATTAGGAAAACATAAAAAAGATGTGTGTCCTGCTTGAGACATTTTTTACTTAGGGTGATCCTTGGTCATCACATATTCATTACTATTAATGTTTTCTGATATCCCCTCTGACAATAAATCTATTTGTATTTAAAGGGCAGCACTTAATTCCAAAGTAATTAAGGAATCTTATCTTTAGCTTCCATTTGGTTTCAAATAAATTTAAACATTGCAGATCTATTAAAGCGGCACTAATGTCCTAATGTCCGATACATTAACATAATTTAAGAAATCTCAAACTTGATAAATATGTTTTCATATTTTATAAAATAAGACTATGATATCCATCTTTCAAATTTAAAAACATTGTTATTGTTTTTTGCTTCGAGATACTTCATGTTTATCAAGGATTTACCTGAGCTATATCAGGGATTGCTTTGCCACATATTTGTCTAATTTAACTTTTTTATAGTTTTATTGAGGTATAAATGATGCATAACAACTTGCACATATTTAAAGTATATGCTTATACACATGAAACCATCACCAAAATACAAGATAATAAACATTTCCCTCACTCCTCAAAGTTTCTCCTGCCTTTTATAATCCATCTCACCTCATTCCCTCTCCTTGCTTCTGTCCCCAAGTGACCACTGATCTGCTTTCTCAGTAGATTAGTTTGCATTTTCTAGAACTTTATTTGGAATGGAATCATATAGTTTGTACCCATATTTGTCTGGCTTCTTTCACTCTGCATAATTATTTTAAGATTCATCCATAGTGTTATGTGTATTGATAGTTCATTTCTTTGTATTGCTGAGTAGTATTCCAGGATATACTGCAAATTTTTTTTTTTTATCACATGGACTTATTGTGTAATTGATCGTGTCTTTGTGCTAGCTGGGGAAAACAAAATGAAACAGCAAAACAGTAAATCTATGGCCCACCTTCAAAGCCAGCATTTTAAATACTAATCTCACTCCTAACTTTGTTTTCTCTTTTTCCTCTCCTTTTGTTATAAGTTCCCCATCCACTTATCTTTCTTTTATTTTACTTGTCTTCTTATTTTATTTGTTATATTATAAACAGTTAGGTCAGTTGTCTTGGGTATTTTCTGAAACAAGGATGAAATACAAGTAAACAAAACTCTGTTTTTACTTGATTTTATCAGTTCGTTCCTCTTGCTTTCTTTAGGGCTGTTGGACTTTGTTGACTTGGTCACTTACAGATGCTCATCATTACCTGCTTAGACAACTGCCACCACCTCTGAAGTACCAGTCTCTAAACTCATCCCTCTTCTATTCACCTGCTATGATGTCACCGAGTTATAATTCTACAATAGAAATCTAATCATGTCATTCCCATGTAGAACACCTATAGGAAAAATCTAAAGTCCTTAGCAGAGCAAAGACAATTCTTCATTAGTCATTCATTCTTTCAACAAATGTTTACTAAGTGCTGATTATGTGCAAGGCTTTATACTACCTGCCTAAGTATGAAGGTATGGTAATAAACCAGAGAGACGTGGCCTGTAATTAAGGACTGGATTAGCATGAAATTGTTATGAAAGAAATAACTAGGGTGCTGTGATTGAGTCCTGGAGCAGGGGTGGATGTCAAAGAAAGCCTTTCTGAGGAGGTAATGTTTACACAGTCTAAAACGTAAGACATAAGTCACTTTTGGAAGAGGTCTAGGCATCAAGTGCAAAGATACAGAAGCGGGAAAAAACTTGGATGACCAGTACAACTAGAGTTAGTGAGGTATCTAGGGAGTTGAGCTCTGCCTGCTTCTCCAGCCTTATTTTCCAGACCACAGGCCCAACATGCAGCCATCCTAAATTGCAGACAGGCATAGCTAGTCACCATTTCCTCAACACACCATGCCTTTTCATTTTTTACCTGCTTCTTCCTCCTGGACAATCCTATTCCTTCTGTGACAGAGATTCTAAATAATACCTTCATTGAGACCTTTGGGTTCCTCTCCTACCCTACTCCAAGTAGCTAGCCTGCTCCTTCTTCTTCTTCTTCTGCCTCCACAAAAGACTATATGTACTTCTATTTTATGCAGATGGGCACTGTTTTAAGCACTTTACCTAGATACCTTATGAGGCAGGTTCATTTAATCCTCAAAAACTCTACTCTCGGACAAGAAAAAGCTGGAGGAGTTGATCACCACTAAACCAATATTACAAAAAATGTTAAAGAGACTTCTTAAAGAAGAAAAAATATGAATAAAGTGACAATAACTACATACTTATCTATAATCATTTTAAATGTAAATTAATTAAATGCACCAATCAAAAGACACAATATGTCTGAATGGATAAGAAAATAAGACCCAAGTGTCCATTGATTGACAACTAGTTAAAGAAGATGTGGTACATATAAAGAATGGAATATTAGTTACTTGGCCATATAAAAGAATGAAATCTTGTCATTTGTAATTACATGGATGGTCCTAAAGGGCATTATGCTCAGTAAAATAAGTCAGACAGAAAGACAAATACGATATGATTTTACTTATGTGTAGAATCTAAAAAAAAAAAAAAAAGGAATGAATAAAACAGAAGCAAATTCCGACACAGAAAACAAACTGATGGTTGCTAGATCTGAGTGAGAGAAGGGGCTTGGGTGAAAAAGGTGAAGGGATTCAGTAGTACAAATTGAAAGTTTGAAATAGTCACAGGGATATAAAGTACAACATAGGGACATATACTCAATAATACTATAACTATGTGCTGTTTCAGGGGGGATCCTAGACTTATCAAAGGGATTACTTCATAAGGTATATAAATGTCTAATCACTATGCTGTACACCTAAAACTACTACAATATTGAATATCAAATGTAATTTTAAAAAAAACGAACTCTATGAGCTAGGTATTATTACTATCTCTACCATATAGATGAAGAAACTAAGGCCCAGAGATGTATTTCACCCCAGTTATACAATGAGTAAATAGAAGAGTCAGGATTTCAATCTAGACAGTCCAGTTTGTACTTTAACTACTAAGCCTTTTTTGCTCTTCAAGATTGATAATAGCAGTAACATTTATCGAGCACTCCCTACATGCCAAGCTTTCTTCTCAACTCTTGGTATGAATTAACTCATTGACTCTTCCGACGATTCTTTTGAGGCAGATACTGTCAGTCCTCACAACAACACACTTATTGGCACTAAGACCATGACTCTGTTGAGTAGGGTCCATGTCCTATCCCGGTTAGCAATCCCAACGCCTCCCACACCCAGAAGTTGCTCAACAAATAGACATTTTCTGAATGAATGAATAAACCAGCAGACCTAGTGTCTTTCTTTTGGCTGAGGATTCAAACTTCAAGAGTATACAGTGCCCAAGAATAGTAGCTTAGAGGAAATTATGATAATGGATTACAAGTCTGTTGCAGTAAATACACACCAAGAACTGATCAATATAAAGACTGGCCTAATGTTTTCTGCACTTCAAATGTGAGATAAGGAAATTCTTTATGTATCAGAGATTGTATTATGTATTATAAGATGTACTAACCTAACCCCTCCGTCAGCAAAATAGGTACAAAGGGCTGCTTTCAAGATAGCTCCTATAATAAATTTAATCTATGTTTAAATATGACACAACCAACAAAAACATATTGACTTATAAAACCATCTACATCTTTTGTCTAGCCATTCTGTTCTTTCACTTGACAGCAGATATTAAGACACAATAAGTAAGTTTAAAATATCAGAGTGTGCCTGCATGTGGCAGGAGTGGTCAGGCCAGGCTCAGTAGAGAAAGGAATGCATGTCCACGGTACAAAAATTCAAAAGTTTGGAGACCCCGACACATCCACTCTCCCACCCATGTGTCCCTTGGCTGCCTGGCAAGATGAAGCCTAAAGTGATGTATCAGGAGCTGAAGGCGCTTGATGAGGAGCCAGCCAGTGAGCCCAAGGCATGAAAGGCTGCAGAGAAAAAAAGCCTGCTGGGTCCTGCTGGTCCTCATCCTGGCAGTTGTAGAGTTTGGTGCTCTGGTGACTCAGCTGTTCTTATGAAAATACAGCAATCTGCATTTCCTTTGGTCCAAACTACACTCAGTCCCCTACTATGACCCCTGCAAAGCCATGCTGTTGGAGAGCATCACCCAGGGCCTGGACTTCCAACGCCTCCATAGGTGACCCCACTACCAGCCAGGCCTGGCTGGGCCACTCACAGGGGCCCATGGCAGCCTAAACATCGTTTCTTTCTACTTAACCCTCACCAACAATGATACCAACACTTGGGAGCCCTCTGTCCAGGAGCTAATAGACCCTAGTATCTGAGGTGTGAAGATCCACATTGCCATTAGCAACTCCAGCCCCAGGAGGACATGCACATCCTGCTACAGAGCATTGCTCAGGTCTGTATAGTGTACATGCAGACGCTGACCCATGGCATCCTGAACACCAAGTCCTGGGTGATGATGGACCAGATCCACTTTTATATTGGCAGTGCCAACATGAACTGGCACTCCCTGACCAAGGTCAAGGAGCTAGACATGGTCATGTACAACTGCAGCTGCCTAGCTCAAGACCTGATCAAAATCTTCCAAGGCTACTAGTACCAGGGTCAGGCAGGCAGCTCTATGATACCCACTATAATCAAGAGACACCAGTAGAGATCTGCCTCAACAGAACCTCTGCTCTGGCCTATCTGGCAAGTGTACCCCCACCACTGTGTCCAAGTGGTCATAACCCAGACTTGAAGGCCCTGCTCAACGAGGTGGATGATGCCCAGAGTTTCATCTACATTGTGGTTAAAAATTACTTGCCCACTTCTCCCACCTGCGTGGGTTCTGGCCTGCCATCAACAATGGACTGAGGTGGACTACCTTTGAGCAGGGCATCAAGGTGCCTGTTGATCAACTGCTGGGGACACTCTGAGCTATCCAGGGAGGGCCTTCTTGCTCTCCCTGGCTGCCTTACATGACAACCACACCCACTCCAACATTCAAGTGAAAGTCTTTGTTGTCCCTATAGATGAGGCCTAGGCCCAAATCCCATATGACAGTGTCAACCACAAGTACATGGTGACCAAACATGCCACCTACATCAGAACATCCAACTGGTTTGGCAGCTACCTCATGGAGATGGTGGGTACTCACTGCTGGTGACACAAAAACAGGTGGGGCTGCCTGTGGAGCTAGCTGGGAACTGACTTCCTGAGGGACTGGGCCTCTCCTTACAGCCATGACCTCAACACTTCAGCCAACAATGTGGGCAATGCCTATCACCTGCTCTGAGGCACAGTCTGGACAACAGGCTGAAGCCTGCAAGGCCCCTGTGAATACAGATATCCTGAGTCCTGGTCTCTGTCCCTGTGCCTCCTGCTTCTGTCTGCCCCATTGTGGCTCCACAGGCCCCCCTGCTCTCCCATCCCTACTTCCACCCTCCACGAGCCTGATGATATGGCCTCAGGACCGAGCCAAGCTTGAGGAGAGATCAGCCAAAGAAGTGGGGTATGCTGGGCTGGCCCCCCAGCCCACTCCTTCCCAGGACAAAGAGGGCCCAAGATTATAATAATAAGTAAATAACCTGTCTGCAAAAAAAAAAAAAAAAAAAAAAAAAAAAAAAAAAAAAAAAAAAAAAAAAAAAAAAAAAAAAAAAAAAAAAAAAAAAAAAAAAGAAACAAAGAAAGAAAAAAATGTTTAAAATGTCATTTAAATCCAGAATAAGTTCATAACCCTAAAAAACAAATTAGGAAGTAGTCAATGGTAATCAGAAAAAGAACAAACTCCTTTAAGTCTAAGGGAATGGTACAAAATTAATTTATACAAACAAATAATAACTACTATTGCCTTGTCAGTTCTGGATTCCTAATTTTGTAACAGGTTGAGAAATTGATACAGCAAGCCTCTGATCTTGGTCCATTGACTATGTTAGAGAATTCCCTAGAAAGTTATTGGAAAAAGAAAATAGCAGTCTTTCAAAGGCCAGCTCTGTAAAGATCAAAGGAAACTAAGCAAAAGGCAGAGAAAGGAAAGGAAATATTTGCTCAATATCTACTGAGTGTCAAGTGGTTTATCTACTCTTAAGACTCAATTTGACAAAGTAGGATGACACCTGGTTCACATTTTTCTTTAAAGATAGAGAAATTAAAAGTTAAAAATGTTAAAATATACCGGTCATAGGACTGGTATAAAACAAAGTTGAGAATCTGATATGGTTGTGTTTTCTTCTACATTTCATACTCTTTTCACTGTTAACACACTGCCTTAGGTCCCTAAAAGAATTTATTGATAAATTTGACATAACTGACACATGTAACATAAAAGCATTTTGTTTGTAGGAGCTAACCCAATATTCATTTCTACCCTTATACTCCTACATTAACAGTTACAAGTCATATTTCACTGCCTCTTTCAGCTCTTCCCAAGAGGCTCCTTAGAGCCTCATACCAATGGAATTCTGATGGCCAAATCTACAAATTATCAGACCTGCTTCAATGAGTGTCTCCTCCCTTACAGCCAAAGCCTATCTAAAAACAAATAGGCTCATACTTATAAAGTAAACTGAAGGGGACTTTGTAAATGTTTTTTTCTAAAAGAAATCTTCCCATCAGATTGGCAAATTTTTTTAAGTCTGACAATACTAAGTGCTGCTGAGGATACAGAACTGTAGGTACTCTCCTACACTGGTGGTGTGATTTTAAAATATTACGATCACTTTGGAAAGCAATTTGGCAAAGTTTAGTAAGTTTCAGATACATCCCACAATTCTATTCCTAGGTACATTTCCTAGAGACATTCTCACACACTTATATGAGGATATATATGAATGCTTTTATTGCTAGTGGGAAGGGAAAATGGTGTAGCTGCTATAGAAAATATGGCAGTTCCTCAATAAAATTAAAAATAGAATTCACATGTGGTCAAGCAATTCCACTTTTGGGTGTATATTCAGAAGATTTGAAAGCAGAGCCTCTAACAAATCTTTGTTCACCCATGTTCGTAGCACTGTTATTCACCATAGCCACAAGATAGAATCAACCCAAGAACCTATCGACAGATGAATGAATAAACAAAATGTTTTAAGTACATACAGTAGAATATTATTCATCTTTTATAAGAAAAGAAATTTCGATAAATGCTACAACATAGATGAACCTTGAGGACATGTTAAGTGAAATAAGCCAGTGACAAAAAGACAATTCCATTTATATGAGATAGCTAAAATAGTCAAATTCATAGGAACAGAAGGTAGAATGGTGGTTGCCAGGGCCTGGGGAGAGGAGGAAATGCGCAGTTACTGTTAAATGGGTATAAAGTTTCAGTTTAAGAAGATGAAAAAAGTTATGAAGATGGATGGTGGTGATGAATGCACAAAAATGTGAATGTACTTAATGTCACTGAAACATACAGTTAAAAATGGTTACGGTGAAAATTTTATGTTTTTTACTGCAATTTTTAAAAATAAAATAAATTTAAAATAAAATTTATTAATGCTTTTAGCAGCTTTGTATTTAACAGTGAAAAATTAGGAACATCCTAATGTTAAATTGTAGTATCTTCACATAGCTGAATACCTTATAGCAGCTAAAGCAGTTGAACTAGAGCTACAGTCTAAACAGATAAATCTTAAACACAAGATAAATAGAAAAATACAAATAAAAGATAGAAAGGAAGTTGTAGGATAATATGCAAAGTATGATATTTACATAAAGTCTAAAAACATGTCTTAGTCTGTTCAGGCAGCTATAACAGAATACCATGGAGGTGGCTTATCAACAGAAATTTATTTCTCACAGTTCTGGAGGCTGAGAAGTCCAAGATTAAGGTGTCATCAGATTTGGTGTCTGGTAAGGACCCACTTCCTCTGTCCTCACATGGGACAAAAAGTCTCTATGAAGTCTCTTTTATAGGGGCACGAATCCCATTCTTGAGGGCTCTGCTCTCATGACCTGATCACCTCCAAAGTCCCCACTTCCAAATACCATTACATTGGGAATTAGGTTACAACATATTAATTTTGGGGGACATGTTCAGTTTATATTTATGGAACCATAAATTTATATTATTAGTTGTAAAAGATGCCCGAGGTTAATAACATCAAATTCAGGTTGGTGTTAAAAAACAAACAACTAACACGAATCATACAAGTCCAGCCAACTGAGTTTTGACAAAGGTGCAAAAGCAATTCAATATAGAAAGTATAGTGTTTCTATGCTACTGGAACAATTAGACAAGTAAAGGGAAAAAATGAACCTCAACTTAATCCTCAAACCTTCTACAAAATGAATGATTTAAGTGTAGAGAAAACACAGGAGAAAATCTTTGGGACCTAGGGCTAGATGACGAGTTCTTAGACAAGACACCAAAAGCACAATCCATTTGAGAAAAGAACCAATAAATTGAACTTCATTAGAATTTTTAAACTCGTGTGAAAGGTGCTGTTAAGAGAAGAAAGCACAGAAATGGGAAACTGGAGGCCTTTAGAAGGTTAACAGAGCAGATGTGGTAGAAAGAAAGCTAAATGGTGAGAGCTTGGTCTCTGAGAGTAGGTTACTGGGGTTTAAGAAAGTGGAGTTCAATCAGCTTCAGGTAATAACAAGGTTTGCTGCTGAAGTGAAATTGAGGTGATAGTTGAAGAGATCAGGTAAGAGTGGTATAAGAAAGCATTGAGACTAATAGAGTAACAAACTTTTGTATTACAAAAGACCATCAAGAAAGTGAAAAGAAAACTCATAGAATGGGAGAAAATATTTGCAAACCACATATGTAAGAACTTGTATCTAGAATATATAAAGAACTCTCAAAACTCAAAAAGATAAACAGTCCAATTACAAAATAGGCAAATAACATGAACAGACATTTCAGCAAATAGGATATACACATGGCAAATAAGCACATAAAAACATGTCAACATCATTATACACATGGCAAATAAGCACATAAAAACATGTCAACATCATTATACACATGGTAAATAAGCACATAAAAACATGTCAGCATCATTAATCATTAGGGAAATGCAAACTAAAACTACAACAAAATATCATTACGTATATATTAGAATAGCTAAAGCATAAAAATAATAATACAAATGCTGTGAATCTGCAGAGAAACTGCACCTCCCATACACTCGGGGTGGGAATGTAAATAGTACACCCACTCTGGAAATAGCTTGGCAGTTTCTTAAAAACCTAACCATATACCTACCATATGACCCAGCAGTTATACCAGCTACCTACCAGCAGCTTTACTTGTAACAGCCCCAAACTGGAAACATCCCCAAAGTCCATCTATTGGTGAGTGGATAAATCAACCATGGTATATCCATACCATGGAATGCTACTCAGCAACCAAAGGAATGAAAATATATTGGATAAATATCAAAGGAATTGGGGAAAATCGGGTGAAGGTTTCAATGAGACCTCTCTGCACCATTTTTGAAACTTCCTATGAATCTATAATTATTTAAAAATAAAAAATAAATCATTATGGAAGTGTAAATAAAAAGCACAAGGAAATATCACCTGACACTCTTAAGATGACCACTATAAATATAAAATAAAATAAAAAAACAGAAAGTAACAACTGTTGGTGAGGATGTGGAGAAACTGGAACTTTTGTGCATTGCTGGTGGGAATGTAAAATAGTATAGCTACAATGTAAAACAGTATAGAGGTTCCTAAAAGAAGTAAAAATAGAACTAAGCTCACTTCTGTATATGCAAAAGAAGTGAAAGCAGGATCTTAAAGAGATATTTGCGTATTCATGTTTATTGTAACATTATTCAGCCAAGAGATGGAAGCAACTCAAATAGTCACAGACAGAGGAATAGTTAACACAAAATATGGTATATAAATAAATGCAATATTAGTCAACCTTTAAAAAGAAGAAAATTTTGTCACATGCATGGATGAACCTTGAAGACATTATGTAAAGTGGAATAAGCCAGTCACAAAAAGATAAATATTGTATGATTTCACTTAAGCAAGGTATCTAAAGTTGTCAAAATCACAGAAACAGAAAGTAGAATGATAATTATCAGAGGCTGGAGGGAAATAAATGGGGAAGTGTGGTTCAGTGGTATAGAGTTTCAGTTCTGCAAGATAAAAAATTTACAGAGATGTGTTATACAACGTGAATATAGTTAACATCTACTGAACTGCGCATTTAAAAACGGTAAGACAGTAAATTTTATATTGTATTTTTTACTACCATAAAAAATTTTAAGCTGAAGCAAAATAGTGCAATGTCAAGATTTAATAAAATTGGGTGGTGGTTTTATGGTGTTATCTTCAACTTTCACACATTTGCGATATTTCATAATAAAAACATTTTTAAGTAGATATTTTGAAATGGACAGATTTTTGTAATTTCGAGGCCCAATATAAAGACAATATAGAATTTTGCTGTGCTCATTTGGGCTTTCCATATCAAAGTTTCTAACTTGTTGGTAATAAATTAGAAGTTATTCTCATAATTCTGCTGAGATAGCCAAATGAGGAAATAACAAACCATAGACTAACTCCATGTTAAGTATCAACTGATAATGTCAATGAATTTATAATTGGAACCAGTCCTATAGATTTTTACAAAAAGACATCTAGCCAAGTAAAATCACTTAGACTCTCAGAATCAATTCCTGTTTCTTTCAAAGGAACTGCTTAGGCAAAAACTATTAGCCTAAAGAGATTAAGTAGTGTCTTTCTGTTTTCTATTTTAGGGTCTAAGGCTGTTGCAAAGTCGTTTTTCTCCCACCTGAACAAAAGAAAAAATTACACTTTATTCACTGAGCAAACATTTATTGAGGACTGAGCCAGATTACTGAATTACTGATCTTTGGGATTTTTGTCATTCTATTCTTTTTTCACAAATTACCTTTTACATTCTATTACCAGAAATGATATTATTACGTTTCATTTATAGACTGTAAAAAATTCCTCGTTTATTGTACAACAGCGCGTGCCTTACTGCTGAAACATTTTGCTTTGTCGAGGTTACCACATGACCTACTTTGGCAAAACATTAAACCAGGAAGCTAAATTACTTACTTCTGGCAACTGCGAGGAATTCCAGCAGTCATCATTATCAATCATGAGATCGCCTCTCTGGATCATTCTATCAATCAACATGTATGATTCGGGAGAAGCTGCCAGTTGGTGAAACAAACTCAGACTCAGTATTAGGTTTACAAAAATGAAAAGATGTATTTTGTAAAACGTTTTATCAACTACCTCCAAAATTATTTCAGAGAAACTTTATTTCCTGATTATTCAAGTAAGTTGATCTTACCAATTTTAGTAAATTTAACTTAAAGCTGTCCAGGTGGTTCCTCATCATGTACCTTTCTATTATACATTTATCGACAGTTTCTTAATGTTATGCTTAGAAGTGTTGTAACGACTAGCAACATTTTCTAAATGATATCTAGCTAATTACTATTAATGCAAATCTTTACTTCTTAAGAAGGTTGGTATTACATGACAGCCATTTGCGTGTTTATTCCCATCTCCATGACTCAGACATAGGGCTGCGTGGCACCAAAAGTAAACAACCTTGCTTTATTTAAATTGCTCGGGTTATCTCCTTGCGGAACGAATGGCCACACCCAGGGTGTAGGAAAAAGATGCCTGGTCCTGGCTAGTTAACCCTATCTTTAGTTGTCACCCAACAAACACATTAATGGGAGAAATACTATCTTCTACTTTCTTATACGTGAATTCCCCGTCTCTTGAAGGTTTTCAGATTCCTAGCCTACAATTCTTTTTCCCTACCAGTGTTTGGAGAAACAGTAAGGAGAAATAAAGGATTTGCAGGTTTTGCCAGAGCCAGATCTAAGCCGGGCCATCGTGTCACCTAGAGTCGGAGCTTCGCCGCTCTAGGAGCGAGGCGAGACGCCTCCAGGAAAGGGGCTGAAGCCCCACAGAAAGGGCCAGCACTAGAGTCTTGATCTAGTATCTCCTCAGAGCCCTTATGAGGATCGCGTACAACAAAAGCACTCTAATTGTAATGAAGCGCGATTAAAGCTCTACAGTCCTGCTGTTACCAAGAGCCAAAATGAAAACCCGCTAGTGTGTGAGGAGCGCGCAGTTTTTAAAAACTCGGGCAGGTGGGCTTGTGTTTCACAGCGGACACAGGCAAAAACAGCTGCCGGCCGCGCCGTCCCGCTCCTGAGCACTTCCAAACCGAAACCCCAGAGGCCTTCCAGGAAAGTCGCCGCGAATCCGCTTGCTCCCCGCTGTAAGAATCAAAAACACGGACTCAAAACATCAGGGTTTGAAGACAGGAATGGAGTATAACTGCCACCATCTCCAACCGGAAATAGCCTACCTCGCTAAGGCGCTTCTCCGTGGCGCACGCGCACTCAGTCACTTAGCAACATCGGCTCTCCCAGCCCGGAGCCCAGCAACAGCTGAGCCGCCGTGTCCCCCACCAATCAGTACCGGCCTCGCCTTCACTCGCCTGACCAATCAGCGCCGGCGCCGCAAAGAAGTTTCCAGAGCTTTCGAGGAAGGGCCCCTTAATTTAAATTCATCCGCCCGATAATTTTCCTACTTTTTCCTAAAGGAGGAAAAAGGTAGCCTGGAATGAAGGAAACTGATTTGGTAGAATTATTTTTTTCCAGCCCTGAGGAATTGGGGGCTCACTGGAAGGACCGAACTACCATGCGGGGGGTGGAGCCGAGCGAACTACTTTTAGCGGCGCATGGACACGGAGACTGCGTAGGGAGTGATGAGTGACGCAACAGACGTTGCATAAATTTCAGCTCCGCCGACCGGAGTAGTCAGAATTACTGGTCGTGTGGTGTTTGTCTTCCCTGCGTTTTGGTTGTACTTCCAGTATTTTCTCGTTCGTCAGCAGGTAGTGGCTCGCAGCTTTCGAGACCTGGGAGGGGTGGAGAGTTAGTTTAAGTAAGGTGAAGCTGGCCAATTCTTGGGGCAGTAAGGGACTTGGGGTGAGGAGTGGGGGGATGGGTAGGCGAGGTGACGCGGCGCCGCGGCGCTACAGCTCAGGGCTTTGCCGGAAGAGTGGGCCTTGTTTACGTGTAGGGAGTGGGGGCGGTTGCCGTGCGCGCGGACGGAGACTAACGGCTATTTAACCGATGGAGATTCCATCGTGTCTGCTTCAGAGGGGGAAGGCGGAAAAACGGTAGTGTGGCTTCTAGAAATCTTTAAATTTCGAGTCGCAACTTGGAAGTGTCTCACCCTACCTCCGTGTAAACGGAGATTTTTATTTTCCGTGTCCTATGGGGCTTTTTTACGTGCTGTGCTTTCGGTTTTGGGAAAATTGCTGCTGGTGAGGGGAGCATTTAGAGAAGTACCTGGTACAGT
>PVKZ01004278.1:0-90160 GCA_004027375.1 Macroglossus sobrinus
GGCTGTCATAAGAATTTGCTGTTGATTTTAGCCAATAGGACCCTGACCTATTTCATCGAGCATCTACTAAAATGGGCTTACCATTAGGAATCCTGCTCTGTCCCTCTGAGATGTGTACGTATCTCTCGGAACTCGGGAGTGTCTTTCTCAGGGACCGGAAAGCCATCGGGAAAGACGGGGCCTCTGCTACCCGTCTCTGCGGCAGGATAGAATTTGAACTTTGATAGCTGCCGGCTAGTAGACCACGTTCCTACCCACCTACACTTCGTAGTTTTTCACTTCTCCGATGACTTAAACCTCTTCCCTTTCTCCCTCTCCCTCCTTCTCGAACCTTTAAAACTCCTAGTCCTGCATAAATCAGAGTGGAGCTCAGTTCTTTCTCCTCCTGCCAAAGTTACTGACAAAATCGGTTTTCACTACTTTAGCTAATGTCCAACTGTGTTTATCTTTGACGTAGGCTGTGCTCAGCAACTATTTCACTGCTCTCTTGTGGAATGTGAGGATCTGTTGGCAAGGCCAGTTTGGAATATGAGAGAGAGAGAGAGAGACAGAGAGAGAGAGAGAGAGAGAGAGAGAGAGAGAGAGACAGAGAGAGACAGAGACAGAGAGACAGAGAGAGAGAGAGATTGTGTGTGTGTGGTGTGTATGTGTGTGTTTCAGGGTGTGGTCTGTGCAGCATGCATGCATGCATGCATTCACTCATTCATTTATTAATCATGTCCCAGGTGTGGTAGTGTGTGATAGCTCTTACGGAGTCACATGACTTACAGAAGCTGCACAAAGGGGAAGACATAAGACTCTTATATAGCACTTACTTGACATTGCTGAATGTTGGGGGTTGATGGAAACTGGGCAGGCTGACGGAGGTAATTGCAAGAATGTTTTATGGCATTAGAAAATGTCATATGTTGTTCGAATTTCATCGAAGAGTTGTGAAGTCTCATGTTTAATGATTTCAAGAAATAAACACCAAGGGAGGAAAGTTATTTTTTGTATCTGCTTTCTAGATTTACAGTTTCACAAGATTTGGCAGGGGGGCTGGTTTAATATCTGCTGTTTAATGTTGTGTTGGAAGAGACTTAAGAGCATCCCATTTTAAACTTGCAGAATGAGTTGCAGCTGTTTTCCTTATTTTATTTTATTTATTTTGCCTAAATATCACGTTATGAGACTTTCAGCCTTGGAATTGGTTACATGCCAGCACTACACAGAGGTGCTGATCATTTGCATTTGGCTCACTGATTACATTGTCTCTCCTCTTCCCTTACCTAAAGGTTACATTTACACTGACGATATTCAAGGATTACACTTGATGGTCCAAGCGGCTTGTGCTCTTGCCCTTTAAATTACAAGCTGTAAAAGAGAAGGACTGATCTGACAGACACCTCAGTGACCCTGCCACAGGCTTTTGACACTGTCATAAAATCATCTTCATTATGTAGCTGCAAAATTCAAATGTCTCAATTACTGCATAGCACGAGCCTCCACAGCCACACTTTCTGTCTTTCCCCCCACCCCATCTTCTGTAACCTCCCTCCCAGTTAATGGCATGAGATGAAAGAATGACACTAAATTTTGTGCAGTTCTCAAACTGAACTGTGCATCGGAGTCATCTGAGGGGTGTACGCACATACCCACAGGCAGGCTCACGGGGAGACGAATTCTGTAGATCGAAGTCAGGATCCAAAAATGTGTGTGTGTAAAGCTTCCCAGGTGTGAGCCAGGATTGAAAAACAACGGTCTACTAAACAGTTGTGCAAATTATACAGCAGCGGCACCAAGGGAGGGGTGTTAGAAAGGATCACAAATTATATCCCGGAATTCAGGGCATCTTGAAAGGACAAGGGAGCTTCCCCCGCCCAGCTGGACTCATGCTCAAAAGCCACATGAGGGTATACATACCTCTTTCTACCCCTCATCACCACAATGTAAAAAAAGAAATAGACACCATTCCTTCCGTGAAAGGAACAAAATAAACCCTAAGACAAGGACTTAGATGCAAGTGAGGGAGAGGAAAAAGTGAGACAGAGACAGTGGAAAAAGCCACTGTAGGCAACTGGGACCCCGCAGGGGGTTTACTATAGCCACACACCTGCTCACAAGACTGTCGATGGCACCACCGACTAGGGCGGGCTCCAAGTCCTTGGGATGAAGTACATTAGCTTTCCTGGTTCTTCCACCTTCCTTCTGTACCTTCCCGCATGGCATTCTGGGTCTTCATAGCTGCTTCCCCAAGGTATCGGCCCAGATCCCAAGATTATGGCTCCTTTATCGTCCACGACCTGCATTGCTCACACATGCCCACACTCATAATCAACATCACTTAGCTGCCAGGGAGGATCGTGATCGGACAGAGGAATGCCTAATTCAAGTTTAATCGTATGTGTCCTTTGAAAATCCCCTTCTGATCTAATTACAGGGAAAGAGAGTCAAAGTAAGAATTCACAGTAAGTTAGGGACTTGGGTTGTGAAAGCTGTCGAAAGCGAGAAGGTTTAATCTGTCGTTTTAAGCAGTTCAATGCAAATTAGCAGCACTGGTTCAAAGAACGGAAAATTAAGCGGCATAAATGAATCAGGTGGAGAGGAAATTACCTCTAATTAGAAATAGACTCTACTGGAGGGTTTTCCACAAACTCGAGTCACCGAGATTCCTGCCTACCTCTTTCTAGTGGGGTGGCAAACTGATTATTTTAGCTCAAACCTATAAATCATAAATCAGAGAGCAGAAACAGTCAAAATCAGCAATTCTCTAAGGCAAGCTAAGTGTAATGAGTCTGGGAGAAGGCATTTCTTCCAATTCTTCTGAATTCAAATATACTCTCTACTAGTGTACTGCCAAGAAAGATGTATGCTCCCAATGGGACTAAATTGGGTAAAAGAATTGTGTGGAAGCAGAGAAAGAACCACGAATCTAGATGAATACAAGCATCATAGGAGCCCTACATATTAATCCAGTGTAAAAACCATGCAGAAGCTGCAAAACTGGCGAAGCAGAGGTAAGCCCTATTGTGGGGTATGAGGTGCAGCCTCAGAACGGCTCCCCGAGCTGAGTTTGCTGGAAGGATTTCTCCAGACTTCATCTGCAAATCTGTAAGGTTCATGATGGAGCAGGTCAGTCTGGGAACTGTCCATGAATTCGATTCAGAGTAGAACCTGTCTAGTGACTTTAGAGAGACAACACGTCTACACAGGAGGATACTCATTCAGACTTTGGGGACATTCTGGACTTGGGTGAATTCTCTGGGGGTGATGACTCTTAACATCATCGGCAGTATGTTAACTGGACAAGAGTCTATGCTTGATCTTAGCTAAGAGGCCGAGAAGTGACAGACAAGAGTCTGAGAAAACTTTATTTGGGTGATGTTAGTTTTTAATACGATTCAAACTTGTTATTTCCATAGCTGGCTGAGAGAAGTCATTAGGTTTCTTATTAGATGGATACTGACTTTCATGACTTGATATATACTTGTGAATTTAAGGTTCGTGATTAAAGTCGACATTTTTGTGAATCCAAATTATTGCTGACTATTCTAGCCATCTTATATGCTTCGAAAATATTGCTTTGGACGGGTATATTAATTGCTGTAATTTTCTCCCGTCATTTTGAATCAATTTCTTTTTTTGTGTGAAAGCAAACTTACAATTCACCATTCTGCACTACAGTTTTATAGTAAATTACAGTATACTGAAGTAAAGTGTTTCAGTTATAACATAAAATGGAGAAAATTATCAAAATTTACCACCATGCTAAAATGGCTTAATGTTTATTATCTTTTGTAAACATTGAACTTAAAGCAAGTAGCAACAATAAATGAATTTTGTTTCTGTTTGCAAACACAATTCTGTTCGTTGATACTTTTTTAATCTGCATGGAACCCAACTGTTCCTTTTGTGACAGTTTGATCTAGATGTTATTATCCTGGCCTTTGTTTTAAATTAAACATGCTTGATAAATATTTATAGAGTGTTTATAATTGCTGGGTACTGCAGGAGACACACACATACACACACAAAAAGTAGATGTGTGTGTGTGTGTGTGTGTGTGTGTTTTGTCCTTAAATATTTAGGTTTGCAAGGAAATATAAAAATTCAGGTTCAGGGGTCATTGTGTAGATCAGTGGTCCCCAACTTTTTGACACCAGGGACCAGTGCTCCTATGAGAATCCAGTGCCTGAGGATCTGAGGTGGAGCTGACGCGGTGATGCTAGTGCTGGGGAGCGGCTGCAAATACAGACGAAGCTTTGCTCACCTGCCGGTCATCTCCTGCTGTGCAGCCCGGTTCTTCACAGGCTACAGACTGATATTGGTCCATGGCCCAGTGGTTGAGGACTCCTGGTCTAGACAGTTGCACATATGTTCTCGTTTACATCACTCTATAACTTTGTTTTTTAAATTATGTCTTATTTTTCATTACAGTTGACATACAATATTATATTAGTTTCAAGTGTACAACATTAGATATTTATACACCTTATGATCACCCCAATCAATCTAGTATCCATCTGACAGCACACACAGTTATTACAATATTATTGACTATATTCCCTATGCTATACTTTCCATCACCATGACTTTTTTGGGAACTACCAATTTTTACTTTAACTACCCTAGGTAGGTATTAGGTATAAGTTAGGTATGAGACCCAGGGGCTGAGATGCATTAAAGTCACATAGATAATAAGTAAAAGGACCTGGAATCAGAACACAATTCTCTCGGCACATTCAAGACAGAATTCGGCCAAGGCACAGCCTGAACAAAGCGCTATAGGATTTTGGAGGAGATCATATCATAATCATTCTAAAAATTGCCCTCAGTGAGCACTATGAGTCTCAATTTCTTCTCAGAATCTGTGCTGAGTATTCTGACCCCATTATTCTAGTTATTTCTCCAGGAAGATCTCAATTTTGTAGGTTTGCCTTTACTTCTTTAACCTGAATTTCTCTCATGCACTCTCTCATTTTCACCCCTTTTTTTCTCCTAGACTGTCGCATCCCTTCCTCAATTATTTAGCATTAGTTTGGCTCTTTCTCCCTCTAATGCTGATGGCTCACTTTTTCTGGCCCACTGTTTCTATTTCAGAAAGGCTCTATTTTCTTGATGCTTTGAGAAAACCAAGCGGAATTTTGCTGAAATTTTCTTCTATATCCTATATACAATATATTTTTTTTTAGCACATGCCCTTCTTCCAAATTTTCAGACTTAAAAGTACTTTAAAAATGAAGGCTCAGTTGTGTGAGTTACCTAGCCTCACATAATTTCTTCATCTGAAAAATGAGGTGAAGAGCAATACTCACCTCACAGAGTTGTGTGAGAGAAATATTGAGTTAATGCACATAAAGAACTTGTAGATGTCTGGGTCAAGTCTAGAGATAGAAAACATATACTAGGCTAAACTGGGGAGATTTAATTTGAAATTTTATTAACTTTGATAATGAAGTAGCTATTAGATATAGGGAAACTCTGGTTGCCTAGGACAGAGGGAGTCGGGAGGGACAAGTTTGGAAAGGGCTCAGATCTCCACTGGAGGGATGTCGTTTAGCCCACTGAGGAGCAGAGAAGTTCGCTGGTTTGGCCGGACTGGAGCTGCTGGGGGAGCCATAGGCCACCCTCGGGAATGCAAGCTGGCAGTCTGCAGCCAGGGGCGTGGGCATGCAGTGAGAGTGAGGGCATCTGCTTCAGAGCACGGGGGCCGTGGGGATCCACGGTTTCTAGTAAATGTCCCATGGCTGAAGACAGCATGTTGCTATTGTTGTTGTGTTCTTTTCTTTGTTGAATAATCTTCGAATAAAGAAACATCCAGCCTGGTGAGGGCCAAGAGCCCAGGTGTACTGAATGTCTTTTGCTCTTCTCAGTTTTAATTGGGGAGCTGTAGAATTAGCATTAGGTTTGCTATAAATAACGCTTAGCCCAGTTTCTGTCTTTATAGTATGTATTTCATGAGCTCTTCCCTATCCTTATGGCTGATTTCCCTGATTATCAGAGACTGAAGCAATACATAGGATCTTTTTCGTACAAAGTAAAAGATTCTACTTCTTGACTGCCCTGCTCCCAGGGTCCATTCTTTCTGGGCCCTGCCCTTGTGCTTCTAGGGTGTAAGGCATCACCACACAGCCTTTCTTGTGCTAGACACAGCTGGTTATGTGGTGTTATAGGAGTTGCAGCCTCCGAATGGGAACGTGGGGACAAGGAGAGCTGTCATCAGCATGGCTGAAGCATGAAATTACCTGACGCAGTAAGGGCATAGCCGTATGGTTTCCTCGTCAGTGCAGTGCTGGAGACCAGGCCTTCCTCTACCTCCTTTATGCTGTTGGATTTGCTCTTAGATTTTAGAAGATGAGATATGTAGATTTCAGGAATGTATTTCTCAGCCAATTGCCAAACATTCCACTGTTGGTAGACCTTCCCAACAGACTTATTTTCAGAGTTATAGTGAGATTTTGTTGTTTTGGGTATCACCTCAAGTATTTTACTGGGAAGTTGAGAAAAGGAATATAGGGGCCACTAGCATGCCATCTCGTTAAATTGTGAATCTGTAATCTGGCATCTTTCTATCATTTTGTCATAATAATAATAATAATAATTAATAATAATTGTAGCTACAACCTGATAAGTGCTTACCATGACAGTTGGCATGCATTTTTCATTTACCTTTAATACAATACTGTGAGATGGAGTATTATCTTCATTTCACAAGCAAAAAACCCAAGCTCTGCACATTTTATTAAATTACCCAAGGTCATGCCATCAGTTGCCAGAATTCACATTCAGATTACTATGAAATCCATGCTGTGTGTTCTACTTCAATATTATTTTACATCTTAATTCCATCAATTTTTATTTTATTTTTTTCTAGGGATAGTGTATAGACTGTCTAGTAGGCTGAATAACCACCTCCCCAAAGGATACACATGTTGCAATCTCTGGAACCTAAGCAATGTTACATTACACGGTGACAAAGGGCCTTGCAGATGTGAATGAGTTAAGGATCTTGAGATGGGAGATTCTTCTGGATTATCTGGGTGGGCCCTTTATGTACATCAAATGTAACCTTATAACAGGGACACAGAGGGAGATTTGACACACAGAAGAGAAGGCTATGTGACCTCAGAGGCAGAGACCATGGTGATATAGCCACAAGCCAAGGAATGCTGGCAGCCACCAGAAGCTCGAAAGGGGAAGGAACAGCTTCTCCCCTGGAGCTCTGCAGGGAAAATGGCCCTGCGGCCTTGATTTTTGGTCTAGGGAAACTAATTTAAGAATCCTGTTCTCCAAAACTGTAAGAACAACTTGTCCTTATTTTAAACCATCAAATTTATGGAAATTTGTTATAGCAGCCACAGGTAACGAACACGGACATCTAGAATGTCAACTCTCAACAGGTGTTGGTTTCAAAGTACATCCTGGCTTAGTAGCAGAGACAGCGGTCGAGTGTCTGTTATGGGCATGCGTGGCTCACCAGCATCCTAGCGCTAATGACAATTGGGATGAAACTTCTGTCATCTCAGTGTCATCTGGAAGGGACCTTATAAATCATTGGCTCCAACTTCCTATCTAGTGCATCAACCTTCTCTTCATTCTCTTTCAATGCTTGTCAGGACACTCTGCTTAAACATTTCCTGCCGGTAGCAAGGACTTCACCACTTTTCAAAGTGTGGGACTCATGGTTAGGTAGCTTGCCTAGTGAGAAATATGCCATCATATCGGGTGTCAGTTTGTCGCCCTATTGTCCCTATGTATAGGCTGTACTTAGTTATATGCTCTGGGGCATCAAAGAATATGTCTCTTCTCACTTTGCAGGATACTTGAGGATTAGCATTACTGCCAGTCAAATGATGTTGATAACTTGATGAATTCACAATCGACTAAAAACGTTAAGATTTTTTTCATGATTACTACTGTTAAACACCTCTAACTAACCCCTTGTGTTTTGGCAAAGTTAGCTTTTTAGACCCAAATATATTTTACTTGCACCCCTGTGAAATTGCATCATGCTAGATTCGGCCTAGGGTTCCAGTTTATTGAGGTTCTCTTGGATGTTATAGATCCTATATGTGACATAGATGTCCATGTCTAAGTCTTTAAAATAAACTTTGAATGACATTGGGCCAAGGAGAGCCTAGCAACATGGTGTTCAGAAACATTTCCCCACCACTCCCAAACCCACCCACCTCATCATGGTGTCACCATGGTGACCATAAGGCCATCATGAGCATCTTTACCTAACGTCTTGCTAAAAATCCAAATGATACCCTGTGAATGAGTTTCTCTTTACCCATTTATGCAGTTTATATAAGTACTATTATTTGCATTTTTTAAATATTGCTTTATACAATTTAAGTCTCATATACATAGTCAAGGAACCCAGCAATCTAGTCAGCTTGTCAAACAAGTAAACAAATTTCCAGAAGTTTTCTTTTTGTTACAGAATTAAAATATCTAGTAGTTTTCTAGAAGTAGGGGGCAAAAAAAGAATAACATTTTCGAGTGATATTTTTGGCTCCGACGGGGGTTCTACACTGAGATAGGTAGAGGAAGTCCCCATCGGCCCTGGGGCATCACTGGGAAAGCATCTCTTCTCCTGAGCGAGATGAAGGTGCATGATTGACAGGTCCAGTGTGAGTCCTCAGTCTTTGCTGGAACACGGGCCCTACTCAGCCGTTAGACTGTTTTATAGAAAACCTATCAGTGAATTTTATTTCAAATTTGGATTTAAGCAATTAATTTTTTTTTAAATCAAAGACCAATCTTCACTCACATTTTTTGAAATTCAAATTAGGTTTAATCAAGAATAGATTAGTCAGTTAAGAGCTGACTTATAGGTACCCGTCAGGTTTTTAGCAATGTGGGTTTTTAGATAACCTAAAATGACTGAATTTTACTTCTTAATACTTTTCTTAAAGTGGCAAATGAACTCGAAGGGTGTAAAGGAACAAAGTGATACTTTTAACTTTTAAACACACCGTTTGAAGATTATTTTTTGGTGGGAAATAATTTTAATACTGAGTTATTTTAATTTACGAAAGCAAAATAAAAATTACCTGTGGAATGTGAGAATAGTACATTTAACAATGTAAAATCGTTCTCATTTAGAAAACGGGATAACCTTCAAGATCTCTTTCAGCCCTAACATGGCAGATTTAGTGTTGGCGCAAATGGCACAAGGAACAGAGAATGGTTGTCTCAATCCAGGGCTTTTTTATCTGAGCATATGAAAGTGCTCATATTGCATGTGATAATCTACAGAATAATTGAACAAGCACTCGATTTAAAAGATCCACTACAATAATGTGTAAAAAGAGTTAACATTTATAAACCGTAATTCAAATGGGCACACATACAAACAAACATCACCAAGCTATATAACTGATGCAAATTTAAACCAAAAAGGTGAGGTTTTAGATGCGTTTTCGTACTTGTAAGGAAATGGGAATGACCAAAAAAGGGTCTGGAGAATTTTTAAAAAATAGATGAACTTCGGTTTCAAAATTTAGAGCTAAAAGGTGAAAGAAAGTATAAGATCTACATGAGTCTTGATATCATTGTAAGAAAAAAAAAAGCTATCTTATTTAGTTAGCAACCTTATTTCATTTCTTTACTAAGGATTTGTTGAGAACCTACTATGTGTTAGCTACTGTGCTAAGAATACAGTGTAGAATAAAACAGAGGAACGGCCCTCATGGAATATAGCTTAGTGGGCGTGACAGGCATTAAACTAATACTTAAAGCAATAAATATGTAATTATAAATTGTGGTGAGCACCATAAAGGAAATTTACAGAGTGTTAGGAGAAAATGTGCCAGAGGACCTAATTAACATTGGGGCACCAAGGAAGGCCTTTTTAAGGAGGTGACATTTGGGATTTTCCCTGAAGGCTGAGTTGAAATTAAGGAGGTGAAACCTAAAAGGAAAAGCATTTTGGGCAGAGGGAACAGCATGCACAGATGCTGAGGCAGAAAAGAGCTTCCTGGGTGATCAGCCGAGAGAGGGAGACTGGACTGAGGCGATGTCAGGTAGGCAGGCCAGGGCCTGGCCACACTAGGCTGGGACGTTCCTGGGATTATGTGTCTCACCTGAGACAGCTTAAGTAAAATGGAAGTACTCAGAGCTTCGTAAACAGAGGAGAGACATGACTATCCACATTCCGTAGAGAGCACTCTGGGATCGTGGCTAGAATGGGCAGGAGGAAAGCAAGGTGGACGCAGGAAAGCAAGCCATAAGGAGGTTACAGTAGACCAAGATAAGGGGCGAGCGTACCTTGGCCCAGTGGTCTTCCAACTTCTTGTCTCATGTATCCCCCAAATTATTGGAAAAATGATGTGTCCCATCATAGATTTTAAAGATAATACTTATATTTGCCATCATGTTTAACAATGACAAAGGGTATAGTTTCTGCCATGTTGTAAATGTTGACAGTTTAAAATGAAATTGTTACACCTCTATCTTAAAGGGGTTCAGTGGGAATCTAAAAACTGTAGTGGTTTGATACCTGCCATTAACCATTTACAAATACCAGGAACTAGCTGTTCTTAAACAGTGGGAATTTTGTGTTATTCTTTAAATAAAATATGTTTTCTCTCTCTCTCTTTCTTTCTTTCTTTCTTTCTTTCTTTCTTTCTTTCTTTCTTTCTTTCTTTCTTTCTTTCTCTCTCTCTCTCTCTCTTTCTCTTTCTCTCTCTCTCTCTCTCTCTCTCTCTCTCTCTCTCTCTCTCTCTCGTCTTGTCTTTCATAATAATAATATGGAAAGCTAACTTTAAATTTAACATTCTCACTCCTTGGAGTCCTGTGCAGTGGGGTGGCAGGAAGAGCCACACCAGGCTGGTCTTGCGGGTGCCCTGCTCCCTGGGGAGTCGGTGGCCGAATCAGGGCATCCAGGGTGGTGCCGCTTACCTAGTCACTAGAATCATTCGTTTTCTCAGTTTTAAAGAAGTATTCCCCTTGAATATTACTGAAATTTTAATCAAGTAAGTTAATTATACCGTTCATTTTTTTCATAGCAGGCACTTCATCTAACCCAGTGTTCTCAGAAACAGAGAAATTAGAAGTATTTTTAAAATTTTAGTGCACCTTTGCCAAAACAATGTTAAAGACTCTTACTATTTTCATGTCTCCCGATAATATTTTTCTTATTAAAACCATGAATCTGTGGATTTAGTTCATCTGTGGATTTGTGAAAAATGTCTAATATATAATTAGCATTGCCAGATTAAACAGACTTTAGATCATAAAATCTGACTTCATTTCTCAATTTGACTAAATTCATTTAAAAACATTTTAAAAACTATGACAGAAAGCACTGTGTAAGAAATTATAACTGCATTTATAAAATGGATTAATAAAATCAATCACATCGAGATTAAATAATGTAGATATAACTTATTTATTTTAATGTTATACAGACAAGCATAAATCTATATACGATTTCTCATTACTTAAATTGCAGTAATGCAATGTGATATGTAGTTAAGATATAAATTATTTATGAAAAAGGGGTGTGATTAAAAATATATTTCTTCAGTGTTAAAAATTGGCGGTCAGCTTTTGATATAAATTAAGAATGGTAGAGACTACTTCAGAAACAACAATTAATGTCATATACATCATGATCAAAATTTCTCTATGTATTTAATGAGATAGAAAGCTATATGAAGCTAAAAAATATTTGGTACAGCATCTAGGGAATAATTTTTTGATAGTAGATAGAAAACATTACACATATTATAAAATAAAAATAAAAATATTGAATATAATTGAGATATATAGTTCATGATATAATTTAATAAAATGTGTTTTAACTCATTGTGTAACGGAATGACTTTAAAAGAAATCACGTAACATTTTAGTCCTCAGGTTTTAAGCAGGGTGTTTTGAAGAATCTGGTGGTCTAGAAAATATTCTAGTTATATATAAAAGAATTAGTGTTGCTAACCAGCACTGCTTCACTGTGTGAGGGTGCTTTTATTTCTAGGTAGAAATGTGTGTACAGGCAGCTGAAAAATATTACTTACATTTTACCATATGAAATAAAACCCTACTTAATAATCAATATTTTTTACTGGTCCTCTCTGTTTCACAGTCATTCAACTCTCCATTAAGAGCAAAGAATTCTTGGACACTGTAGGTGTACGGAAGTGCTGAGCTCATCAGAAGAAAGTCCTTATCAGTTCACTGTCCGCATTGCAGGATAATCTGATTTCAGGACATCCTAATGGGATCCCAGAGGAAAAGGGCTTGTCTTTCTCATGTAAAGTGGGTGAAAGGGGCTTTGGAAAGAGAGGTTAGGAATGGCCAGTCTTCATGAAGTTAGCAAAGGGTATGTGTGACGACCTTGCTCTATAAATGAATTCTTTTAAAACCATCACTACCCTCAGAGTTCTAAATATTTTCCTGTAAGCATCTTCAGGGTAAACATCTTGGCGACAAACGTTTTTGTGGCAGAACTAAAGAGTGATGAGGCCGTTTTGCCATGCAAGATAAAAACACTGGTTGACAGTTTGGTTTTATTTCATTTCTCTATTGACAAAGTTCTGGTAGTACTCTCATTTTTAGACTGTATCAGTCTTAGCTTTCATAATGTTCTATACGGTAATGAGAAGATGTGGTCTGAAAATAGAGAATGATAACAAGTATGTAGACAGACGTGACAGAAAATACAGTGATAAAACTTCCTGGGCCAGGTTGCATACTGTACTAGAAAACGATCGTGTATAAGTTTGCAGATCTTTCAGTAATATTGTATGCATTACTTAAAATAACATTTTCTATAGAGCTTTGGAATGTCTATCACTGGACATGTGATAATATGCAAATGCAGATCAACTAGTAAAAAAAAAAAAAAATGTAGAATACCACGAACGAAAGACTTGGAAGACAAGTATGGCAAAATGGCCTTAGGGCAAATTAGTTCTGTGGTGAGATGCTACAGCCAAGATATTATGGTGAAGATGCTTGAGGTAGAAATATGGAACACATAATCCCAATCTCCTGAATATCTACTTCCTTCAGAGGGACCATACTCTGGTTTGGAGACCATTGCTTTGCCCACTGCCGAAACAGTAGAGATGGATCAGAGTGACAAACTACACATAGTTAGTGGGTAGAACCCACAGGACTTTGTGGTAAGCTGCACTGGGGTAGGGAGCAAGGACCCCACAACTGCCATGTGATATGTTGAGATAAAGGTGACTGGAGGACAAGGTGGCCTCATGGTTTTTCTTTTTTGTTAATCTTGTTTCAGACAGTTTGATGAATGACAGTTTGTTGTTTGGATGGTTTTATTGAGTTATGACTCTCAACTTTCTGGCTGATTTTATCAAATAGAGATAATTATTGTCACATAAGGTAACATTATTCCCAAAGTGATTTTCCTTTTCGAAGTGAAGTTGTTCCTCTCCCTTAATATTCAAACACTCTGATCAGCTTCACACTCAGATTCAAATTCATACTCAGATTTTACTGGGACAGGATGAATGCTTACATGTTCAAGTTTAATCATATTAAAAGTGGGACTTTTTAAAAATGAAACACAGTCTTAAATATAGTAGACCACAACAAATCTCTATGTGTCTCGCATGCCTAGCTCAGGGCCTGGTACCTAGTAAGGGCTCAGTAAATAATTGGGTGAGTGAAATATAGAACATTCACTCGTTAAATTTTTTATAAGATACTTAAAAAGAGGCATTTTCACACACGGTTCCAGATATAATCTTTTATGAACAACCAAGGCTTTTAAACCATAAGTTTATGCCCACAGGTTTGAAAATCTTAAACGTAAGTCACTCTTTCCAAGGGTCCCCAGAGTCACCTGTTTTGCAGTCATTCACTCTGCTGCCTGTAGGCCACACCGATGTAGGCATGCAGGGGGTTGATAGGTCAGACTTGGGGTCTTCAACTTGCACTATAAATCTAATCTGACTTTAATGCGAATTTCTGGGCCACACTGTACACCCCGGTCTCCCCGCCACCACTTTCAAGACATGGTCAGTGTCACCACGCCCTTGGGGGCTAAGGCAGGGCTGGGGAGCGGGCGTTGCAGGCCGTGCGCATGCGCAGGGCAGCCCGGCTCGGTGGGGCGGTTACTGCTCCGTGGGGCCAGGGGTGGCGGCACGACACGGTGAGGCGGTCCCTGCACTGGCCCTCAGGGCGGGCCTCACTTGGCGCTGTCCAGCGTGTGCGGGCCTGAAGGAGGGCCGAGGCAGCTGTCCGGCCACCGCGTTGCAGGTAAGGGTGGTGGAGACCCCCTGCCACACCTGGCCTTTGCTCGGTCAGTCCGCGGAGCCTGGCGGGCGAGGGCCCAGGAGGGACAGGGCCGGGAGGGACAGGGCCGGGAGGGACAGGGCCGGGAGGGCCGGCCGGGCATCGGCGCAGGAGAGCTGGGCGGAGATGGAGGGAGGGCTTTGTGATTCCCTAGCCTGTGGGGGGATGCCTCCGAGCCCCGCTTTCAGATTCAAGAGGCGAGAATTCGCTGAGCATCCACGGTGTAGCAGGCGTGACCCAGACAATGTTCCTGCCCTCAGGAGGTCCCGTTTCTAGTGCAGGGTCAGTTGCCGTGTATCGGGTCGAGTGAGCTTTGTTCTAGTCCTAGGTTAATGAGGGTTTGGCTCTCTTTTCAGTCATAAGTGAGTAATGAACTCTTTGAAAAACTTTGCCACCATTTATTGTGTAACACACACATACACACAACACAAATACAGCTGAGTATATATGTGACCTAATGTAGATAAGTATAACTTCTAATAAGTTAATATTTTGAATGTTATTACATTAATAACATTAATAGATATTGTACTTCGATTCATGGGGTAAACATCATCTATCTATATATCTCACATATGTGCATTGACACACATTGTTGGGTTTGATTCGCTAATATTTTATTTAGGATATTTGCATTTGTGTTCATGATGTTATGAACTTTTTTGTGTCTATAATTTTTTTTGTGCATGAACTTCTTTTGTCTGATTTGGGAATTTCAAGAAATAAATTTAGCAGCTTTCCTTTATTTCTGAAAGTTTATATAAGGATTTTCTGTTCTTGGCATGTTTGATAAAGCTCACTAGTAAAACTCTTCTGGCCTGGTGTCTTTTTCTTTTGGGAGGTAAGAGAGAGCCTTTTGAATACTGTTTATTTTTTCTTCATCAGCTTTTAGTTTTATTGATCTTGATTATTGCTTGTTTTCTATTATATTAATTTATCTTCCTTCGAGCTTGTTCATGTTATAGCTTTTTTATTGAATACATTTTTAGTCTTTAAAATACTAAATACATTTAATTACTCTTCTAAACTTTGATTTCTAAGTTCTAAAACTGCTATAGCTGTATTCAATTTTGAACATAAGATATTTTAATTGTTAAATGGTTCTAACTAGTAATTGCCACTATTACTTTCTTTTCAATCCATTGTTGTTTTGACTTAATTCTATATTTAAACGAGTTTAATGTTCTAACTATTATTTTCTTTATTACCACATGTTTTGCCTTCATCTCTGCATTGACTAGGTTTATTATCATGTACTTTTTACAATAAAAATGTTTGAAAATGTTTGTTACCTTTATATTTAACATGACACTTGGCTATATATAAAATTCTTAAGCTTCTCTTTTTTCCCTGAGGAAATGATCTGGCTTTTGAATGTTGCTGTGGAGAAGTGTAAGGTTAACTTGTTAGTTTCACTTGATAGGAAAAAAAGAATAACTTGTTTGATTTTTACACTGTTTGATTAATAGTGAGATTGAGCCATTTTTCTTATGTTTATTGGATGCCTGATGGTAATGTTGAAAATATGAGCCATTCCAAAGTCGAAGCAATATTGGAATTAGCAGACTCTGTTGTAGGGGCTGGCAAATGATTGGCTATCAGTCAAATATGGCCTGCCACCTGTTTTTATATGGTCCACAAGTTAAGATGGTTTTTATAAGAAATAATCACAACCAATTTGATCACAGGTAATACAAACTTTGAATCCTAATTGACATGTTATCCTCCTCCAAAGAATTCTATTTTTCTTATTAATAGCCCCGTGTTTTTAAAAATTATACTAAATTATTATTATACTATATTGAATTTCAGCCGGAAGATATTCGTGGAAATATGTGTTTTCTTTTGTTATATGAATACCTATATAATATCGTTGATTTTGCCTTCTGGTCCACAGGCCTGAGTTATTTATACTTTGGTCTTTTTTTTCCCCGAAAGATTCTACTGACTTCTATCGCAAATTCAGAATGAATTTGATTCAGGGATGCTTTTTTTAATTCCTTGGGATGTTTCTTCATCTTGTCTCAAGTGTGAGCCTGAAAGTTATATTCTTCAATTCCTGGCTGCAATGAATGATTCTTTATGGCCATTCTTGATACTCATTGGATCTTGATTGGAACTCTGTCTACACCCTAAGTCTCATCCCTAGGTAGACTGTCCTACACTGCTATTGTAGTTTCTGCTTCATATCTGATGTAGACAATCCTATCATTTCTTTTCTAGTAAGAACTACTCTTGCCTCTGGCCTATTTCAGTCTGTCTTATTTGATTTGTTTGAAGCTTGTTCACTTGCCAGTTAAAACTTTTTTTTTTATTTTACATTGATTCTAGGCTCGTTTCTTGGCCTAAATTCTTTAGCTGGAGTATACTCTCATGCAGTGCGTCTTTATTTGGAGAATTTCTGTATCTTGCTAGATTTCCCTCAGTAATCAGAAAGAGACCCTCTCATTTTCACAGTTCAAAACACATTCAAAACACATTCCCTTCTGTTGTGTTCTGTTTGAGGAACGCTGGCTGCTTATGGATGTGGCCTTTTAGTACTAAATGAATGGTGACGTGAGTTCTGCAGCTCAGGCTACCAGTTCTGTTGCCTTCCCTAAGTTCTTTCTGATGATTTTCCCCAAGGAGATGATCTTAAAATGTATCCCTCTCTTCAGTATGGAACTTAAGATAAATTAGAATTGTATTTACATCAACTCATCAATGTGGAAAGGAAAAAATTGTTTTAGAGAGGAAGTTAAGCAATGTGGAGACTGTCCCGAGAAGGATAACAATCGTTGTGAAGGGTCTTGGAATTACACTATGCATAAGGTACACTTGAAGGTAATGGGGACACTACATTAAACCTAGTGACAAGCTGGGAATTTTGTATGCAGTTTTGAATACCTATAGTCATAGCTGTGAAATCATCTTCCATATATAAAAATAAATGTTTTTTTACAGCCCATTACTTCGTAGTGTTATTCAGAAAAAAATATGGCGACGTATATACCCCTCGATACAACAAAAATAATAAATGAAGACGTGAACTGGGAGACAAGTGACACAAAATCAAGGTACAATAAGATACAATAAAGTTAAAATCTCAACAATATATGGCTAGTGGTAAGTCATTCTGACAAGAAAAAATGTAAATTGTCCTATGAGGATTGGATGAGGGTCTGGAGTGGAGAAAACCTTAGTTTGGGGAGGGGTATATGTAAGCAAACTGCATTTCTATAGTCCAGCAGTAGACTGACCATGTAATTAAATCATAACTACCATTTTATAATGGTAATGAAAATTAAGGTGCCTCGAAAAATTATATTTTGAATGGGGTGTTTGACTTTTATAGGGGAAATTATAAAATTTAATTGAGAATGCAGCAATGTATATAGAAAATATATAGAAAAGCAAAGGTCCTAGAATATGTAAGCACTCTTGAAGAAAAGGATATCGGAGAGTCTTAACTTACGGCTATCAAAACCATAGTAACGAAAGCAGCGTGATATAGAAATAAGGACAGACAAATAGAAATAAAGAACCAGAGATGGATAATAGTATGCAATTGGTGTTACAGGTCAGTGAGGGGAACACTGGGGGTGTTTAATAATGCTGCTGTGACACCTACTTATCCTTATGTAGAGGGGGAAGAAATTTGATCTAAAACTCAAGGATTTAAGGACTTATTATGAATTCTAAGAATTCTAAAATATAAAACTTTGAAACTGTTAAGGAAAAACTATTTTGTCATCCCCTTGGAGTAAGGAAAGATTTCTTAAGTAACACATAAACAATACAAATCTACACAGGCAAAGATAGATAAAGTAGATTATAATGAAGTTGTGAACTTTTTTTTAATCAAGACTTTATCAAGAAATTAAAAAGATAACTCCAAACCAGAAGACATTTTCAACACATACAAATTAACAAGATTACTATCCAAAATCTGAAAAGAACTAAACATTATTAAGAAAGCAATAAACATTTCAGTTCCAAAGTAAAAGTATATGGATAGACATTTCAATGAAGAGGAAACTATTCAATGTGTTTAGAAACAAAGCGGGACTCACAAAATGCTCGGAGGGAAAGGATTTAAGAATCCCTGATGAAGCTATAAACAAGTTCAAAGACGTTGTGCTTTGTCTTTGAAGAGAAGTATTACCTTCTTGTTCATGTGATGAAGTACTTTTGTTTAATATACCAATGGGTTTTTTGTTTTGTTTTGTTTTTACCAAGAAGTGTATGTAAATAATGACAGAATCATGAATTTCTTCTGCCTTGTAAAAATACGGTCCATTGCCTAAGTCAGTTGTAGGTAGTGATTTTGGGTTCTGTTTGTATGAAAAGATTTTCCCAACACTTAAGAAGTAGACAGTTGGCTCATGTACTGTGAAAAGATTTTGGTTTTAATCTTGATATGGGTTGTTGGTGGTTGCTTTTGTCATTTTTTAAAGGAGGGTAATATATGAGTAGACTCGTATATGAGTATATGACCTTACTCTGCGACTAATTGAATTAACATTTCTTCATCTTAAAATTAGATGAGAATTTTTAAGTCTCTTCCAGCTTTAAATTTTCAATATCACTTAGATCTATTTGGCATTTAAACCAACCCTGTGTTCAGATCTGCTTATCAAAATGCCTATCAAAATTTGCCTGAAAGGATAGATGTTATATTGTATTGTAAAGTACAGAGTAAAGATTCACATTTTAAGTTGCAGAGAACGTTAACCATAGCATCTTATTTCCTTTGTCCTATTAGACTTTATAAAGAGCAAAATTACAATTATGTCACACCATCAGAGAATCAACTGTCTAAAACGACAGAAAAGGAACCCTGGAAACATAAGACATTTGGAACATTTTCTGCACCTTCGAAGTCAGAGAAAGCAGAAGAAACTTATCAAGATGATTACTATCCAGGCACGCTGATTTATCTTTTTTTTGGAATGGAAAGAAGTTTTCATAGCATTAAAATTGAGAAAACAAATGAGACATATTGAAATACTAGCGTCTACTCTCAAAATACAAGATTTGGTACTTTACGAATTGCATTAGTCATAGCTATTAGCAATATCTTCAGATATACACCTTGCCTTTTAAAGGGAACGTAATATAAATACTGATCATAATATTAACAATAACAGTGATATTACTGCTACTGTCAAGAATATCTGGTATTTCTATAGCAACTTACCATTTCCATCATTCTTTCACGCATATCATCTCATTTTTGACCCTGAGGTAAAGACTCTGAAGGCGGGTGGACATTCTCTGGCTACGTTGTGACTTTTGTTGTCTCATCTACCAGTGTCTTGATTACTCCTCCACATATCTCTATTTTTTTTTAGTCTTCTTCCTATCCCAGATTTTTATTTATATATATGAAAACGTATATATGTATGTATGTATGTATGTATATACATACATACATACATACATATACACACACATACATACATACATACATATACATACATACATAAACACACATATACACACTGGAATATTATTCAGCCACATAAAAGGAACGTCTTGCCATTTGTGACAACAAGGATGGACCTAGAGGGTGTTAAGTGAAATAAGTAAGACAGAGAAAGACAATCACGGGAATATAATGTACAGCATGGCAACCAATGTTAATCTGTATTGTAAATTGAAAATTGCCAAGAGAATAAATCTTAAAAGTTTTCATCTCAAGAAAAAAAAAATTTGTAACTGTGATAATGGATGTTAGCTAGACTTATTGTGGTGATCATTTCTCAATATACAAAAATATCAAATTATTTTGTTGTATCTCTAAAACAGACATTATTATTTGTCAATTATCTCTCAATACAAATGAAAAGAGTGGTCTAAAACATCAGATAACACTGTTAATTCAGGTGAAATGAGGACAGAAAATGTCCACTGAATCGACTGACCCAAAGGATATGGTCCTTGAGTGCTGTGGTAGTGGAGTTTCAGAACCTGGCTGGAATGGGTTAAGAAGTAGATAGTAGATGAAGAAATAGAATAGCACTCATGTGGATCTATTTTGAAAAGTTTGTGAAGAAAGACAAGATATTGATTGCTAACTAATACAATAGAAGGAGATGGGGTCTAGAAATAGGTTCTATTTAAGGTGGGAGCTGCTCGGATATGCAGTAGGAAAAAAAAAGGGCATAGTTAGTAGTGTAGGCATGAGAGGAGGGGGTCTAAACCAAAGGTGGGCAAGGTTAGATTTGGATGGTAGGAGAAGCAGACCTTTGCTGGTCAGCAGGGCAGAAGGACAGGATGGGTGCAGGTGTGGGTTGCTTGGCCTACCTGGCAATGGCAAGATGAAGGAAGTCTCACCTGATGCCTTTTATTTACCCTGGGAAGTAAGGAACAAGGTCAGCTGAAGTAGAAAGATAGGAAGGTAAAGGCTTGGAGATTTGAGGAGCATGGAGACAATCTGAAATAACCATCGAAACATCCAGAAGAGCAAGTCAACCCAGTGAACAGGAGGATTTCAGGTTTGTGTTCAGGGTCCATTTGTGCTTAATTAAAAATGAATTTTGGAAGTTCTCAGTCCCCCCAATTGTGGGGGTTTCTTTAATAGCACCGGGCTGTAGGATATAGGCACAGAGACATAGAGAGTCGGGTTCATGCAGGGCTGGTGTTTTGCCTTATAGGTGGGATGAAAAGGAAGAGAGACATTAGGATATTGGTAAGAGTGTTGTGAAAGATGACATTATCTCAGCTGGATAAACAGAAAGGTGGAAGAAAAAAAAATAGAAGGATGATGGATATTAAGAAAGTGAGGGGCAGGAAACCAAAGGTACTGATGACATCAAATGATGGAGATGTCGGGAGTATTAAGCAAGCGGGAAGGAGAGCGGCCAGTGATGACCAGCACTAGGACACAGCCTTGGGAGCGGCTGGTCCCTGTGGGCTAGAGAGGTCTAGGAAGTGTGGGGAGGGGCACAGTATCAGACAGGTCTTCATTCGTGAACCCCGAAGTCTTCCAGAACCGTGGCAGAGTTCCCATGGAGAAGGCAGTCCCTGCTGGGAGCCAGGGGTCCAGATCGAGGGACCAGGAGGTTGATGGGTGTCAGGGAAGAGTGGGAAGAGCATGACGTCATGAAGAGGCATGAGCTTCAGAGGAGGAGGATTTTTTTTCCCTCTCGAGGGCAAATTGTAACGATTTGGAAGTAATAAATTGGGAACAAGGAGGAGAATAAGCCCACTTTCCAATCTTGAGGTGTCTGGGGTGTTGGAGTATAAACAAACACTACTGAGAGGTTCGCATGTCATTGAGTCTTCAGGGAATAACTCGGTTTCAGTTAAGGCAGGGAGGGGGGCAAACTCTCGGGATGGGTGTTAAAGGTGAAGGGAGGTTTTCACTTGCCCCACAGAAACTTTCCGTGAAAGCTCGCATCTTCTCTTGGTCATCTCCTGGACAGTCCTTCTGTTTTCTTGCCTCTCTCATCCCCAGGCCTGTCCCCGCCCCACAATGAAACATCTGATTCCTTGGAGCGAGACAGGTGTGTGGTCTCCTTCGATATTCTCAGTCTCGTACCCTTACACCCTCTTCCCCTTTCTCTTCCTCTTTCCTCTGCATTAGGACTATTGGCTGAAATAGAACTTATGGGCTATTTCACTCATATTGATTTTGTTTTGGTTGAGATTATTGTGTCCTATCACCTACTTGATTGTAGCTCAATGTCTTGCACTATGTAAATATTTGAAATTAATGAGGATAAAAAGTAAAATGTATTTGCTTTTTTAAAAAAAAAAAAACTATTTTTAATAGTTTCCCCATTTTTCATGTTGAAAATCCACCCATGAGGTAAGTCGTAGAAGGAATACGAGAAATAGGCCCTATGTTACTTTTGTGCACCTGTATCTAAACATTTTCCGGGCTCAGTTACCAAATTAAATTAATATAAAGGGTTTATTATGCATTTATTTTATGTGAGAATTCACATTTTAAAGATTTATTGTGATGATAAAATCAGTAACATTTATCTTAGTAAGCGCTTACTGTGTCTTTTGAACGTATTAGTTAATTGAATCCTTGTAACACCTGATGGGGCTCTTACTGTAACAGTCCTCATTTTAAAGGTAATACAGTAAGGTGGACAGGTAGCTTACAAGGTAAATCACGAAACGGTAGGAAGTGAAGCTTGTGACGGAGCTCGGAACCGAGGCAGCATGACTCCGCGCCTGTGTAAATACTGTGTAACGATCAGCTATACTGCTTGGTATGCGGAATCCCCATGATATTATTTATGGCTCATAGCGACTGTTCAGTTAATAACGGTTTCATTTTCAGATTACCTCCAAGAAAGTGCCACTCAACAAGAGGTACTTGCCCCAGAGCCAGTTCCCCCGGTTTATAAGAAGAAAGAGAAGAGAAAAAAGGATCAACCTCACACTTGTCTGAAAGTTAAGAAGGGAAGTCTTGGGCCCTGCGACAGATTAGGTAGGTGGGCTCACCAACCCAGCGTGCGCAGGCGACGCCGTACTTTTTCCAATTATCCTGGGGTTCAGCAGTCTTACTGCATTTTGCGTCTGGTTGCTTAAAAATTGTTCAATTTTTTAAAAAATCTCTTGGAAAACTTACATTTCAATAGGTTAAAAAAATTACAGACACTGTTCAGTGACTGTGACTTTAATTAAGGACAATCTCTGAAAGTTATGATGTAGAACTAGAAATGAGGTGAAGATGTGTGGTTTTGTTTTCTCCTTTTACTAAAACGTTATGGTATCATTATATTTAATCATATATCTTTGTCCGATATAGAGTTTAAATTTCCAAAGAAATAACTAATATAAACAGATTTTTTTTCTACTAACATTTTCCAGTTTGTATTTTCTCTAAACCTTACTTTCTTTGTACTTCCTAAAGTTCTTAAGTTTTATAGGAAGAAGGAAGCTTTTCTATTCTTCCCTGACATACCCTGGTTTATGGCAGATTTATCATAAAGCTATTGAAGCTTAAACATCAGGGGCCCTCATTTATACAGGCTTCATTTTTCAAAGGGAAGATCTTCAAAATGATAAATGCCTCGTAGCACAAAACCTGCATGGATGTGGGGGTGCTCTTGCCCTGTCTGACCCCACCTCCACTCCTGCTGCCACATAACGGCAGGGCCTGTGACTGGCTCCAACCAATAGGTTATGGCAGAGGTGATGGCTGTCACCCCTGTGATTCTGTTGCATCACAGCAGACTCCATCTTGCTAGCCAACTCATTCTAGAATCTCTCTCTCCTCTGCTGGTTTTGAAGAAGCACGCTGCTATGACTCCTTCAGCCACAAGAAAACGAATTCTGTCAACAACCCGGAAGCAGAACCTTTCCCAGTTGAGCCTCCAAATGAGAATTCAACCCAAGCCAACACCTTGGTTTCAGCTTTTGAAACCCAAATAGAGCCTTATCCAGACTCCTGACCCACAGAAGTGTGCGTTGTTTTAAACTACTAGATTTGTGGTAACTTGTAATACATCAGAAAGCTAATATGGTCAATCTTAGTGCAACAGACATAATTGCTGTTGCTGTGCATTTAGAATTCCTAGCATTTTGTCACATTGTTCTGTAGTGTTTTGAAGTCGGTATCTGTGTAAGAAAGAACAATTTAGGTTTAACTGCTGCCAGATAAAGAAAAACGATCTAATCCTTTAATGATTATATTTCTTTAATTTGCTCCCTTCATTTAGTTTTCATAAACCCATGAAGACATGGACTGGTAAATCCTAAGTAGTTAGGATTTTTTTTTTTTAATTTATGAAAATTTTCAAATATACAAAGTGGAGAGAATAATTTAAAAGATATCTATTTACTCACTACCTGGATTTAACAGATGTTAACGTTTTATCATTTTTGAAAAAGGACGTTGTAGTAGGCAGAATTCTGAAATATCCTCCAATATTCCCTCCCCCCGTTGTACACACCTTGTATAATGCCCTCCCTTCGAGAGCAGGCAGAACCTACAAATGTGGCGGAATGTCACTCCTCTGATTATGCCATTTTATATCACATTTTCGTGATGTATTTAAGGCCCCTCATTAGTTGACTTTGCATTAATCAGAAGAGAGATTATACTAGACACGCCTGATCTGATCAGATGAGCCTTTAAGAGAGACCAAGAAATAGTAGTGGATGCCACCTTACAGAGAGGGCCACATGACAAGGACCCAAAAGTAGACTTCAGGAGCTGAGATCAGGCCAACAGTTGGCAAGAAAATGGGGACTACGGTCATCCAGCCAGAAGGCGATGAATTCTGCCACCAAGGCAGGGCCACGTGGAGGCAGCCCCATCCCCCGCCAAGCCTCTCGATGAGGGCGTAGCCAGCCAGCCAGCATCTTGATCTCAGCCCTGTGTGATGCTGAGCAGAGGACCCAGCTAAAGTCAGCTCGACTCCTGACCCATGGAAATTATGAGAGAACTAATTCGTATTGTCTTGTACACCAAGTTTGTGGTGACTTGTGATACAGCAATAGAGAACAGATATGAAAATAAAGCGGTACAAATTGCTAAAGCCACGCCCCAACTTTTCCTTTCCCTGTTTTCCTGTTTCAGTTACAGTTAGTGTCAGCTAACAACTGTGTTGACATTGTTGACTAGCCTTTCCATTTATGGTTTTATGTTTTCTTCTATGTTGACATTTATCCATTGTCCACATACTCTGTGACACTCCTTTCAAAAGGTGGAGCCCCGTTCCTCTCCCTTTAAGTGAGGGCTGGACTTGGCCACTCAACTCCAACGAATAAGACAGCGGAAGTGATAGTTCTCTCCTCTGAAAAATAGAATATGGAGGAAATGATGGTGTGTGACTTCTAAGACTGAGTTGTAAAAGGCATAGTGGCTTCTTCTCTTTCCTTTTGGCTCACTCTTTGGGTGGGGGGGGGGCAGCTGTCATGTGAGCCACGTAAGCAGACTTTTAGAGAGGTGCACATGAAGAACGGAAGCCTCCCGCTGATAGCCATGCCAGTGAGCCCTCGTGGAAAGCTATCCTTCGGTCCCAATCAAGCCTGTGGATGATCGCGGCACTGACCAGCATTTTGACGGTGACCCCGTGAGAAACTCTGAGCCAGAACCACCAAGCTAAGTGCCTTCTGGATCCCTGGCCCATAGAAACTGTGAGATAATAAATGTTTATTGTTTTCGACCTTGATAAGTTTTAGGACAGTTACTTAAACATCAACAGATACCTAATACATCCATAAAAATATATGGCATTGTTTTGTGTATACAAAAGTTCACGTCCAATATTGACCCAAAGAAGAAAACGGACTGTGTGATTCTATTAACGTGAAGTAAAAACTAGGCAAAACTGATGTCTGCTCTTAGAGACCAGCGTAGTAGGACCTCTTGTGGGACAGGGATGAAGTAGGTATATTGACTCGAGGGTTTTAAGGAAGCCCTCAGGGTGCTAGTTTCACCTTTTTTTTTTTCTCGTGTGATGGTTATAGGATATATTAATGCTTGAAAAGTCATAAAGCTGTGTACCGATGCATGATCTGTGTACTTTTCTGTATGTATAATATGGTTTAATAAAAGATTTAAAATTTACATTAGTGGTATTTCATGGTATCCTTTTGTAATCTGTCTTTTTGAGGCTCATTCATACCGATGCACGCCTTTGGAATTTCCTTTGTCACTCTCACGATGGCGTTTGTGTCTAGAATGTGTTCTCTCTTCATCCGCCCACAGCCTTACACTGAGATCCATTTTTCTGAGTCTTCTACGAAGCTCTCAGTCCACAGCGATCGCTTTCCTTAGAATTAACACAGCACTTCCTAGCACCGTTACTCATTTGACAGTTATAATGTATTATCCTCCATTATGAGAACACGTTCACATAATGAAAGAATATACTCAGTTACATTATTACTTTCCAGTCAGCAGAAGTTCTATTTTAAACTTTCTAAATGTGAGTATTTCTTTGTATCCTTAGGAAGAGACTGTGTAGTTCTACCCTTAGAAGCGAGAACTCTTCCCTAGCCATTGTCTTGTTACCCCCGCTGAAGATTCTGTCCTATACTATTGCTTCTTCAAGGCTAGAAGTCTGTAAATTAAGGGAGCTGGGAACTTAGCCTCAGTCCTCACTGATGGAGTGTTATTGGCTGGCTATAACAATATATCGTATTGCACTTACGTAGACCAAATAAACGCCATCTTTATTCTGCTCCCTATGTGTTTTCTCATGGTTTTCCTCTGGAAGGCTGTCTCTTGAAAGGTGCAATTTCTTGACCTTGCCCTTGGTACTGTAGTCTTGACTCAGTGTGAATGTGAAATATAGTCCAGTTCCCTTGTATTTCTGAGATAAAGAATTGCTATATTGGATGAGACTGAACACTCATCATGCTAGGAAAGTGCATCACCCTTCAATGTTAAGTACATAATAAGTGTCTGTTTTTAGTATCTATGATCCCTTCATTTCTGAATGAATTCGACTTTTTAGAAAAATTTTCTCCCAACCCTTTGGAGGATCTATATTTCTTAAATTTACTACTTATTCTGAAAAATTATTATTTTTAAACCTGTCCTAAATTACTTTCATTTCCTAACTGTCTCTATCAAACTTATTAAATCTGCTGAATTGACATCAAGAATGGTCGTATGGATTTATACTTACAGCATAGCCTGAGAGAAATACCCTTGCTGGCAACTGATATTTTCCATCTTTTAATTTTTCACCAGTCTGATGGGTGAGAATGGCTTTTTTTTTTGTCATTTTAATTTGCAATTCCCTGATTACAAATAAGGTTCAACTTTTCTTTTTTTCATATGTTTATTGGCCATTTGTCTTTTCCTATGTATTGTTTTCTCATCTTTCTATTAAAAATGTTTACTATAGTTGAGAAGAATTCTTTAAATATTTGGTATTTTAATCCCTAGCTTCTACTGGAGGTTATAAATATTTTCTTCCAATTTGTTAATTGTATTTTAACTTTGTTTATGGTAGCCTTTCTTCTGTATAAACTGCTTAGTTTGAGGAAATCAGATTTTTCTTTTAACAGGGCTTTGATTCTCTTTCAGGAAGCCTTCACGAGGCTCATAAACATAGTCTCCCATATTTTCTTCTAATAGCTCTGTAATTTGCTTTTCCCATTTACTTCTCTAAGTCATCTATATATGGATCTCTAATCCATATATAATTATTATCCATGTAATAATAATTATATACGTGCATATATATTTACATATTTTTATAAATGGCTATGAGTTATGAGCACCTAATCATTCCTTATTGGTTTGAAATACTGCATTTTACACTTACTAGATTTTCTGTTATAAGTCTTCATATGTCCAGACTCTAATCTGTTCTACGGATGTTTTTCTTTTCCTGTGCCAACCCCATGCTAATTTGATTTGTGTGTTTTCATATCTGAGTCTGTAATATCATCTTGGCTGAACTACACAGTTTGTGTCATCTCCTTATCCTAAGTTTTTGTCTCCCCTTCTCTTTTATACATGATATTAACTAGCTTTCTTTTCAGTTAAGTGTTTTAAATTTATTTGCATGTTTAAGCAACTGACAAGGCCCAGACTAGAGTGAGACAAGTGAGGTGCCTGGGGCACGAGATTTAAAGGGGGAACTTACTCTTATTGCCATGCACGACCTTATCTCATCCCTGATACTACCTCATACGATATCCCAAGTCTCATTCAATCCTTAGCCAAGGAGTTGTTTTGATTGGCTGGTGTTTACGACTTGTGGCGGACCAGGTTTGCCAGCCTGGCTGTTGGTGTGCTGCTTCTCCCATGATATGTTTCATCAAGAAAATAAGTTTAAGGCTGAGAGGACAACCTGTAGAGCCTGATGAACAAAAGTCAAGAAAAAGAGAATGTTTCAAGAAGGAGAGAACCATCAGCTGCTAAAAGATCAAGAAAGATTTGATCGGAAAGGTGTCTGTTGGAAGGATATTCTTAGGAAAAACATTTCCATCTTACATTGTCATCCTTTCTTTGACCTTATTGCCTCCACCCCAGCTTGAGCCTTTATAAGGAAAGCCTTCTGGGTATGAGGGTGATCTGGCTGCGACATCTTCACCCCACTGATCGCCAGGGTTGATTTGGCCGGCCTGGCTGGCTAAGCGAGTGTCCCCTTCCTCCCTCACTGCTGCATATGCATCTCTCCCCAAGCTGTGAGCTCGATGGAAGAGGACGACCCTCCTCAGCAGAGGAGAGGACCATTCTTCAGTCAACGGTATATGAGCACCTGCGTTCCCCTGCTAAAGCCTCTGAAAAGCTCTCAAGACAAGCCTTCTAACTAGTTCCTGTTCTAGTGTTTCTTCTTGCTAACTACCTATATAATTGTAGAGTTAGGTCTTTTCCAATCTTTCTTAAATGACAAAATATTATTCCTTATTTCCAGCCTCAGTTAAAATGACATTTTAAGCTGTATTTTCTCCTTCAGCTATATAGTCTGTAAACTTTAAGTGTCAGTTACTATTAAACTTTTTCTCTATGTAGAAAGATTTGGAATATTATACATTATCCTTAAGTGATGCCCATATTCATGCTTATTTTGGATCTTTTTTTTATGTTCTAAACCAGAATCAAATGATGATGATGTGGTAAGACATATTATTCAACTAAGAGAAAAGCTTGGTTGGCAAACAGTATTAACATACCATAATTTGGAATACAGACGTCCCCAAACTGGAGTTCAGAAGATTATTCTAAAGGTATTATGCATTTTATTCAGTTGTATACTATAAAATTAATATTTGAAACTGTCTTAATCTATTTCATTCATTTCAGATATTATATCAAAATCAGACATTATTACATTAATATCAGATTACAGTCTTGTTTTATGGTAAATGCTATGATAAAAAAGTGTTTGACATTTCATTTCACTTGTTTAAGGAATGGAGAACAGACAAAACAAGACATCTGCCTAAAATTTCAATCTACTCTTACATTCATGTTTATCAGTTTTTTTTTATGATTTAAAGAGAAATCCTGATGTACTTCTGTAATATTCTGCCATTCTTCTTCTCCTACTCCCTGGTACTTGACTTTCTATATCATCTCTTTATTTCCTCACCCTTTCCATTTTCTCCTTACCTATTAGTCTCTTCAGAAAAATGTTATCTTGTCCAAGGTCAAATGACCATAGGGTACAGCCTGTGATAAGAACTAAGGTCTTCCTCCTGTGACCTCATTTATTCATAGATGATAATAAGATCTATTAATAAGATTGAACAGGACCCTCTCTTCCTACTTTTAGATCAGAGATTCTCAACATGCAGTTCCCAGGTAAGCAGGCTCAGCATCACCTTGGAACTTATTAAAATACCTGTTTCATCTCCACCTCAGATCTTCTGAATCAGAAGCTCCAGGAATGCAGCCCAGCAATCTGCATTTTATTAAGCTTTCAAGGTGATTCTGATGCACAATTGAGAACTGTTACTCTAGTCCAGGGATCAGCAAACGTTTTCTTAAAAGAGCCAGGTAATAAATATTTGAAGCTTTTTTGCAGGCTATATGATCTCTATTACAATCCCTTAACTCTGTCATTGCAGTGCAAAAGTAGCAATGGACAATAATACATAAACAAGGTGGCTGTGTTTCAGTAAACTTTATTTACAAAAATAGGCACCTGGTCCTGGCCAGAGTTTGCTGGTCCCTGCTTTGTTACCGTGAGGATAAATGGTCTCTTGATTATTATTCAAAGGTGGCATCAGTGGAAGGGAAAGTACGTGCATAACAGAATCAGATTCGCCTAGTTTTGACTCTCTATGAATACTTTTACTGTGTTATTTTGGGCAAGTTCCTAACTTCTCTGAGCTTTAGTTTCTTTGACCTTGAAATGGTACTTACCTTAGAGAGCTGTGAGAATTCGATGAGATAATGCATATGATATGGTTGCCTGGTAGATAATGGGCCTGGCAGATAATGGACATGGTGATGAAAAAAGAACTATGGCTGTACATGAGCTTCATATCCTTGGACCATTTGTGGAGGAAGAATTGGAAATGTGAAAAACATCTCTTTTTAATTAAAAAGAATAATTTAGTTGAAATATATTTTTATGCTTCTATAATTAGATTAGTTAAATGTGTGTGTGTGTGTGTGTGTGTGTGTGTGTGTTTGTGATCCATTTAGAATGTATCTATATTTCTAGTGACCTCTACTTTTTGGAAAAATAACTGAGAACAAAAATGCCTCAAGTGGCCAATAACTGTAAGAAAGCCCATGTGCTGTACAAATCATCCCTCAGAGCTTATTTATTTCATTTTGTTTGCAGTTTTTAAACTTGTTTTTTAAGGGTTTCTAGGAACACACTATATCAGAAGTCAAAATAAGAAAGTAAAACAGCTGAGACAATCGAGAAGAAAGAATAACAATCTTCAAGGAAGATACTTCTTTTAGAAAAAAAATAAAACAAAATTTAAAATAATAGCGACTGGAAACTGTTGTTACTCAATTCAACAGCTTCTGAAGGCATCACTAAATTACAATAAAAGAATACTAAGTGCTCTTTTATATTAAAATTTAATTTTCCAGAAAAGACTAAATTAAATTTCCTTATGAAGTTTTTATCAATAAAAGTTAAAGGTTTCAAAGCTAAAAAATAAATTACACTTAATTTTTTTTCTGAATGTGGAATGTCTGATTTATGGGTAATGCCAGGTAAAAGGGAAGAGACATTATAGTATATTACCATAGAACATGAGTTTAGGGTAAGACTATATTCCAATCTCTATTGCCATTTCACTTTGTGACTTTTCTCAAATTATCTCACTTTTCAAAATATTAATTGCTGCATCTGTTTACTGATATTAAGAAGGTTAAATTTCAATCCCTTAAATTTGAGGTTATATTTAAGATATTAAACATGATTACTTAAATATTAGCTATTGTTATTATACTAAACCAACACCATTATTAAAGTAAATGATAAATTTAATCTGCTCAAAAGTTTTCTGGTGTTGGCAGACAAAAGACAAATTTCCCTGAAGCGTAGCATGTATGTAAGAAGCATTCAAGTTCTTGGGGTTAATAAGTGTCTTTAAGCATACAGATCAATTTTCGTGAATATTTTATCACCACATTATATATAAGAATTAAAATTAAATGTATCAAATCTTTCTCAAGATTAGTTTTATTGAACTTTGATTAGATACAATTTAATGTTAGCTTTCCTCAATGGTATTTTTCTTATTTTTAATCTATATTAAAATTGCTTCAATTTACTAAGTGATCTGTTCAGCCATTTCGCTACTTAGTTTGTTCAAGTAAATTAAAAAAATTTTTTTTTAACTGAAGGAACCTTTGAAAGATGATGGAGAATTTATATATTGCCTTCCTCGGAAAACATCTAAAGTTTTTTACAATCCATATAATCTCCGGGTGGTCTCGGACCACAAAGTTAGACATTGCAAAGAATTTTGGATTATTACTGCTTCATTTATCTCAAAGGTAATATATGATGGGTGTTTTTAGCTTTTATGGAAAAATACTACCCAATATAAAATTTCATTGCATAAATTTATCTTTGTGCATTTCAGACAAGCCTGGCCATTTGAAGAACAGTGTATGTTTAAAAACCTCATTGGGAGAAACTTATATAATAGTGACTTTTTTTTTTCTTTTTTGTAGAGATTTAGCTTTGAGGATTCAATTGTAAGATTTTAAAAAATCTTTTAAATACTTATTTAGTGTAATTTTTTAACAGAAAGATCTAGAAAATAGGTCTTTGCTGACCTAACAGGAATTGTAATAATAACAGAAAAGTGTTTTCTCAGATTGTCAGAGATTGCATTGACAGTGTACAAATCCCCCTAATTATACTCTTACACAGCACTTTGATACTTATCACAAGTTCTGATTATACAGTGACTTGTTTTAATCGTGTGTTCATTGCCTGTCTGCCGTCCTCTGCCCTCCCGGCCTCCCCGCTAAACGACTGGGCAGGACCACATCTCAGTAATGCACAGCCGTCAGTGCAGATTTGGAAATGTCTCTAATGTGCGTCATCAGCTGAAAATGGGAGAAACAACTTCTATGTAAACAAAAATATGCACATAAATACATATGTGCTGATATAGGCATACTTTGGTGCTCTCTATATTTGCAGGTTTCCAGAATAGATGGAGCAGAAGAAATAGAACTCATTCCTGTTTTGGAATGGCTATTAGAAAGAAGATACTACAATCTACTCCAGCAGCTCAAGTTCTTTTCCAATTTTCGGTGAGATGAATGGAACTGAAACATTATTTGTGGTATGATTCTTTTGAAAAAGCAATTAGCTGGATGACATCTGGGTTCTTCTACAGTCGTGCCGTATTTATGTAGAATTATAGAGGAAAGAAGATAGTTCATAAAAAATTTTTGATAAAGGAAGCTTACTCATATAAGTATTACAACTCTTAATCTTTTGGGATAAATATCGTAAGAATAAAAGATGTTTTTAAGTCAAGCAAACTCAAATGGACCATAATGACTTTAACTTACCATTTCTTTTTCATGCATTTATATGTTATTGAGAGTCTACTATGAACCGGGTGTTATTCTAGGTGCTGTTGAACAAACCAAGCAGTTGTCCTACTTGCAAAGAAGTTAAGATTATAGTAGGTGAGAGATGATTAGAAAATACATATATGTGCAAAGTGTCAGATGAAGATGAAATGTTTAAAGGAAAGGGAGCTTGGGGCTCATTAAAAAATTTGTCTCGCTCTAAGTTTGCATTATATCAGATCACATCAAAATTTCCAAGACTCTTCCATCGTTAAGAAAGCAGTCCCAGACGGTTGTTCTTTTAGTGTTTGTATCTAGTTTTGTAATTTTTTTGTTTTTTTTTTCTCTCTAAAGTCTGTCTTTCCTTATGGTTTGCTGCTATCTGCTGGGGACTAGGCAAAGAGAAATTTTTTTAAATTGTTGCATTTAATATTGTAAATAGTCGACATAACAGAACCATGGATTTTACGACAAGGAAGGTATTTACTTTCTGAACAAATACTTGTAGTGTACCTGTCCTGTTCCACTGTTATGGACCCTGGAAATGCAATGACGTAAAAAACACACAAGGTTTCTGTACCTATATATAGTACTTACATTCTATGGAGGGAGATAGGTAATGAGTAAATAAATGATTTTCGGTAGTGATAAAGGCCAGAATGTTAATAAAATGGAAATGTGAGTGTGTTTCTGCTTTCAGAGCAGAGGTGTTTAAGCAGACCTGAAGGATAAAAAGATACATCCATGTGGGGTCTTAAGGGAGAACAGTTCCAAACAGAAAACAGAACAAGTTGAAAAGTTTCGGGGCAGGAACAAGTTTAGCATGTATTCGAAAGTAGAAATGATGTTACTGCAATATGGAAGAGGTTGGTAGGGAGCGAAGCTGGTTATTGTCTGGGACCTGTCACGTGCAGTATAGATGATCGAGTAACAATTCTGAGAAGTTTCTTTTGCAGAATATATATGTGATATATATTATAACATTTTTTATATATATATTTATTTATGTTTTTAATATTTATATTATATTTTTATATATTATATTTTTATATTTTTATATTATATTATATTTATATATATACATATATATGTATATATATATATAAAGAGAGAGAGAGAGAGAGAGAGAGATGATAGCTGCATCTCTGTAAATTAGGTGCCAGTAGTGAAGCTAGATGTTTTTGATTCAGGATTATCGATTTATTACAGTTTATTACATTACCCAAAATATTATTTTCTGTATTTATTTAAACTCTGTCAGTGTTGGACTTTGCATTGTTATCCATGCCTTATAATAAATCCTCAGGGTCCATTCTGCTCAAAATAAATTTCACTGAATAAACTATTGAAACCTAATTGGAACTGGGACAAGGATCATCTTTATAATATCCCATCTGGCCTCAGTAAGTCCACAGTCAAAATGAGTTATTATTTTTTATTCACATTAAGAAAAATATAAGTTAAATCTTAGGTTAAAACCTGTAGTTTTATCTAACTTTAAAATTTGAAAATATATTTTGTAAAATTTTTGATCACTTATACCTCAACAAGTAACATTTCAAATTTAAAATAAATAAATATGAAGAGTTAATGACCTAGGCTGGTGGTGCCATGTACATACACAGTACAGGGATGACTTCAGCAGCATCCCTAGCTTTTCACCTTCTATGGCATCCTGGAGTATTAGTTTCTGTGGCCTGGCGCAGACGCTCATCTCACCAGCGTTGGGCTCCCCTTGGAATCACCTGGGCCTTTCGAGAGTCCTGAGGTACCATGACTCTGTGGGTCAGATTTAAAGTGAGACATGAACTAGCTTAGAATGCTTCTCTGGAGCCTGAATTAAGGTCAAGTTACTAGATTGATCTGAGGCGTTTCTATGTCAGACGCCTTGGGTGTGCCTTTTTGAGTGACGTCGTGCAGTTCTTTTGGACTGCTCAGTGGCTCCAGGCCTCCTTCGATCTTACTTAGGTTCAAAACTCAGCCAGTGACGTCACTAAGCCCGGCTGGTTGGTGGGCCTGTGGGACACTGCTGTTCCCACCATCTTCCCGTCTCCCCCGGCTCTTAATGCTATGCGGGAACTTCACTTTGGCAAACGAGCATCCCAGCCCATCTCAGGGTGCATTTAAGAGTCATTGTTTTCATCGAGACGGAAATGCTGCCGAGAGAGATTGCGAGATGGCACGAGACTCATCCCACAAGCGCACAGGACAGGAGGCAGCATTTCCTTAGGGAGGTCGAGGGAGATTTGCAGAAGCACTTGAGCATGTCTGTTTCACGTGCGAAAGCTAAGGAGGAAGTCACCAGGGAAACTCTGGTTCCTTCTCATGTGAGTTCTTTGAGTTTTTAAAATTACAAATGCATCTTTTTTCTTTTTATTTTAAAAAATCATAAAACGTTACTTATAAGAACGCATCACATTCTGCACGCTGCTCTGAATAGGTGCCGGGGACCTATGGACCGTTGTTACCTTTGCTTCCTGTCCCACACCAGGTGTTAGTGACAGCAAAGCAGAGTGTCCACAATAATCACATAGGGAGGATTTTCCTTTTTAATCACCAACAATGAACAAAAAGTAAAATTCACTCACTCCGCTGCTGTTTCTAAATTTCAGTGTTAGTTATTGCACACCCTGTCCCGCCCTGTTTGTAAGGAACTAGTATTAAATAATATGATTTACCTTCTCTTAAACTTTTACTTACCATTATGCAATGGTTTCTTATCAATGTATCGTTTCATCATCACTGAAAACTGAATCTTGACGCTTCTCAAAATATAAGTCTCTTAAAAACAATGAGCTGTCTACGGCCATGCCACCCTAAACAAGCCCAATCCCGTCTGATCTCAGAAGCTAAGCATGGTCAGGCCTGGTTAGTACTTGGATGGGAGACCACCTAGAAAGACTAGGTGCTATAGGCATAAAAAAAAATTAAGGGATTGTAAACTGACAAGGTCCTTGCAATCTGTGAGGTCAACCAAGGGTGGCCTCTCCTAAAAAAAAAAAAAAAAAAAAAAGAGCCAGTAGAGGAGGGGGAAAAATAGCGTAGATAATAGAAGCTCTGTTCATCCCTCTGGCAACCAAATCAAAGCTGTGATGGACACAAGGAGCAGCAGCAAGGAAAAATCACCTGGGATCTAGAGGAACAAGCCATATAACTAGAGAGAAGTCTAAGAAGTCGCCCTGCAACAGCAGAAGGTAGGATGGGGAGAGGACACAGGGCTGCCCTGTCCCCAGCGGCTGAGTGAGATGGAGCCTGCAGCAGTGGCAGCAGCAGACGTCTCTTAAAGGGACCGCGACCATGAGCGGATTTTCCTGGTGACGGACCTGCTCCTTCTGAGCACCGCTGCCAATTCACCTGCGTGCAAACGTCAGCTGGCCTCAGCTTCTGGTGTAGCCTCTTGAGGCGCAACCGTAAGCACAGCATCTGTAGATTGCCAGCTGAATCTTAACAGGTGGCCCCGGAGGGGCACGGGCTGGGGCTAAGTTTGGCCTGTAGCTGAACCCCTCTCAGGACTGTGCCACTGGACACCTACTTCACAAATCCATACTACTAAGACCGGGAGACTTAGGAGGTTTGCTTACTACATAGAAACAGACACGGAAAGGCAGCCAAAATGGGACAATAAAGAAGCAGAAACTATATGAGAGAAGAGAGCAGAGATCCAGGTATAACGGAGTCAAGTCATCTAACAGATGCAGAGTCCAAAACACTGATTGTAAAGATGTTCAGTGAAATTTTGAGAAGTGAAGATAAATTCAGTGAGAACTTCAACAAAGAGATTTAAAAACATAAAAATGGAAATGGAAATTATAAAAGAGAACCAGTCTGAAATGAAGAACACATGATCTGAGATGAGAAGTATATTAAATGGAATAAACAAAGGAATAAAGTGAATAAAGAAGAGAATCAAACACCCTATCTAGAGGACAGGAAAGCCAATTAGGGCCCAGAATGGCAAGTAAAAAGATGCCAAGACTATAAAAATAATTTAAAGAGCATATGAGACACTATTAAGGGTCCAAATATCCATCTGATCGGTGTAACTGAAGAAAATCAAGATGTTGAACAGCTGTTTGAAGAAATAACAATGGAAAATTTTTCTAACCCGGTGACGGAAATGGACATAAAACCCCAGAAAGCTCAGAGAATCCCCAAAACGAGAGATTCAAGGAGGCCCACACAAAGACACATCATAATTAAAATGCCAAAGAAATACAAAGAAAGAATATTAAAAAGCGATGAGAGAAAAATATAGTTACCTGCAAAGGTACACCCATAAGACTGGCAGCTGATTTCTCAAAAGAAACTATGCAGGACAGAGGGCTTGGTTAAAAAAATATATATATATATATATATATATATATATATATATATATATATATATATATATATATATATATTTGGATGAAGATCCAGAATATACAACCAAGAATAATTTATCCAGCAAAGCTATCATTTAGAGTTGAAGGACAGATAAAGAGCTTCCCAGACAAAAATAAGTGAAAGGAATTTACCATTAAGCCAGTCTTACAGGAAATGTTGAAGAGATCTCTTTAAAATATATCAAAAATAGGAATAAAGAATGGTAATAACTACATTTCTATCAATAAGTACCTTAAATGGAAAAGAATTAAGTGCTCCAACTAAAATATAGAGTGGCTGAAAGGATAAGAAAACAAGACCCCTACATATGAAAAGGAAGGAGATGAAAAAAGGTATTGCTTTGATGGACCTAGAAAGTATTCAAGTCAGACAGAGAAAGATAAACACAATATGATTTCACTTATATGTGAAATCTAAGGAATAAAAACAACAAACTAATCAAAAGCAGACTCACAAATATAGTGGACAATTTTGTGACGGGGTGCGTGGTTTGAGGGCTGAGAGAATGGAGTGAAGGTTTAAAGAAGTACAAATTATTATTTTTTAGGCAAGACAACCCTTGATTGACCTCACAGATTGTACAAGGACTTTGTCAGCTTACAATTCCTTGTTTTTTATTTTTTTATGCCTACAGCATCTGGTCTTCCTCGGTGGTCTCCCATCCAAGTACTAACCAGGCCCAACCCTGCTTAGCTTCTGAGATCAGACTGATTGGGTTTGTTCAGGGTGGCATGGCTATAGACCAAAGAAGTACAAATTAGTAGCTGATGGATGGTCAAGGGGATGGGGAGCACGGCAGGGGGAGTGCAGTTAGCATTAGTACATTGGCTAGGTGGAGGGTCGGGGAGGGAGGGAGCATTTGGGGGGATCATTTTATGAACTATATATATGTCTAATCAATGTGCAGTATGCTTGAAACTAATTTAAATAAATAAATTTTTAAAACTAATGAGCCAATACATGTATAAGAGGAAAGAATATACTTTTACAGTTTTTACATTTATTGGAATATGACAGCTAAGTTGATTACGTATCTAGGAGAATTATGACTTTCCCTTAGATTTGTTTTGCTCTGCATTCTGTTAATCATTGGGAGGAAGGTAATATGGTTTAGTATTTACTTCAGATAACTCAGGATGATTGAGACATGTTCTAGAGAATTTTCTAATATTACTGTCTTTACTTAAATTTTTTCATATAATTCCATGATTTATGAGTATAGAATGTAAGAAGTATTTTTCTTTTCAGAATTAATAAAGCATTTGTTACTTGGAAATTGAATGTTAGAAGAAGTAAGAAAGAGAAAAGCATGTAAGTCTTGATATGCAATATATTTATAAAAATTTTAAGAGGAAGCATTATTTTAAATATATAGTATGAAAGCAGATGTACCCAGTGATCGGAAAGTCACATTTTATAACCTTTATGATTAAACTTAACCCATCTAACTTTTAACAGATTATTAATATTTTATATATTAAACATGACTTTATATATGTGTATATATAATAAACATTTATTATATGTCCTGGGATGCCATCCTGTGGTGTGAAGAAATCACGGTGCTATGAAGAACCTGTGATGAGTTCCCTTGGTCACTTGATCTACCTTTCTGCCTCCGAAGGGGAATGATTAAGTGATCCAAGATAGATGACAGCTAATTCCATTTTTAGGATAAACCTGAGATCATTGTGATTGAAGTGCAGTTGTAAGAAATGATACAAAGAGACCCCATGTGCCCTTCCCCGAGTTTCCTCCGGCGGTAACATCTTGCAAACCAATAGGACAGTGTGGCAACCAGGACGGCGACACCAATATAATGAAGCTACAGAGCATCTCTATCACCTCAGGACCCCTCGCGTTGCCCTCTGGTAGCCATACTCATTTCCCTCCCACTCCACCCTCTCCTTAACCTGCGGCGAGAACGGATCCGTTTTCCATCTCTATCATTTTGTCTTTTCAAGCATGTTATGTAAATGCAAGCACATGGTATATAACCTTTGGGTCTGATTCTTTTCACTTAGCATAACTCTGGGGGTTCGTCCAGGTTGTTCCATATATCAGCTGTTCTTTTTTATTGCTGAGTAGCAGTCCATGGTATGAACTTACCACAGTTTCTTTAACCATTTACCTGCTGAAATGCAACTGGGTGTTTCCCCGTTTTTGTTTATTGCAGATGAAGCTGCTGCCAACATTTGCAGACAGGTTTTTGTGTGAACATAAGTTTTCACTGCTCTAGGGTTTATGCCCAGGGCTGCAATTGCTGGGTCACGTGGTATCTGCATGTTTAGTTTTTTTTTTTTTTTTTTTAAGAAACTACCAGAGAGTTCCAGAGTGATTGTATCATTTTTCATTCTCACTAGCAATCTGTGAGTGATTCACTTCTTCCACATACACACCACCATTTGGAGTTGTCACTATATTTTATTTTAGACATCTGGTAGGCGTGTAGTGATATCTCGTGGTGGTTTTAATTTGCATTTCTGTAGTGACTAATGATGTTGAATATCTTTTCATGTGCTTATTTGCCATGTTCTTTGGGAAATGTCTTTTTGTGTCTTTTGTACATTTTCTAATTGGATTATTTGTCTTTATAGTATGGGGTTTTAAGAGTTCTTTTTATATTCCAGATATGGTCCTCTGTCATATACGTGGTTTATAAATATTTTCTCCCAGTCTTTGGCTTGTCTTGTTTTTTGTTTTTTTTTTAATCCAGGAGTATTTATTTATCATCTGCTACATGATAGGCTTTAGGCTCATAGTTAACTCGCTGCTTGACACAATAAAGTCACTCTTTGGCCTCACTGCTTTGCTGACTTGGATGGACAAGCTTGTGTGCGAAGACCTGAGCCTTGACTCAACATCGCCCCCTTGTGGAAGCGATACCTTATTTCTTTCTCTCTGCTCTTTTCTCCTCTCATTCTTTCCTTCTGTTCTTTCCAGTGCTGTAAGAGGTGATTTGGCTCACCTTCGTGACGGTGAGCAGACCTGCAGAAAGGGGCAGAGAAGAGAAAAGGGCCATCTTCTCTGTTTTGTGATATAGATGGTTAGAGAACTTATGAAACATTCTCCAGATGGTTTCCAATCTAGTTAATTGTTTTCTCTGTAACTGGGGAAAATTAAATTGAGGAAATTTAAACTTAATAAGTAGGGGAAATATAATTCCATTTGGATGTCACCATCTACTATTTCAAAATTATTAGAACTCAGTGGCATAACAGAATAATATCGTCACTTGTTTTTCCCTCCTATTTTTTCTTACTCAACACACCCAGCACCAAAATCTTGCCGTCGGCATTAGCCAAACAGAACTGTAGGGTTTACTAATCTTTATCGATGCCATTTAAGATGGATAGATGTAATACATATTAGCTATAGGAATATGAGACAAATTATGCTAGTTATCTCTATGTTAACTTCATTCATTTTGAAGAAGAGATAAATCTGTGGAAATTTTTTAACTTCCAGGTCATATTTGTGCCACCATCTTTTTTGGGCTCATGAATTATTTCAGGGATGTTTGCTTTACATAAAGGGACTTTGCGAAGATGCAGTTAGTCTCAAAAATGGTAACGAACATGAAGATAATCCATCTGCCATATGCCTTGTAAAGGTGGGTAGAAGTATACTACTACACACTCATATTAGTATATATTCACTGGGATATAGCTGTGTAGGATATATTAACTAGTTTATGTATATATAAAGAATACATAGAGTTTTGAATCAAAAGAATACAGATATCTAGATCCATTAGTAAACCACCCCTATGGTTTCTCACATAACTGCAAAGAACATTATTCCCTTGGATTGTCAATTTTAATAGTTAATAATATTCTTTATAAATAATTTCTTTCTTATACTTAACTTGTCTGTTATGGGGCCTTTTATTTTCAGAGCTCCAAATCTGCAATATTATTTATAAATAATCAATTACCTCTAATACATAATTGATAGTAGCTAACTTTCCCTCAGTATAGCTCATCAAGAAATTGTCATAAGTTGAAACTCAGAGGTTTTGGTTAAATTTATGAATTCTCCTGTCCTACAGTTCTAAGAGTGATGGTCTTAATGAATGATTTAATTTATATAATAGTTCTTTCAAAGAGGTTAAGTATATAGAAGTATAAATTTTAAGTTTAATACATAACCAAGCAGAATTCTAACAGCTTTTACTTCACTTACCCACTGTGCGAAGGAGATACTGAAAAGTGAAATGGATAGTCATCTAGACTTAGAAAGAGAAACAGTAAAAGGGCTTGGCCAAACTATGAATTTGACAATCAGCTCAAAAATTAATTGTGTGAACTATACGCAGGTAATAAGATTAATACTTGTAAAACAGTTTATTTTTAGAATCGATTATCTATAGTGACTGATACATAAAAGTGATACGCATTCTTTGAGTGAATACATAAAAGAATTGATGAAGAAAGAATTCATCACTGTAGATAAAGTATATTTTGTATCGTTGTATTAGCAATATTAATGTCTCCAAATGATTAAGTAGACGACGTTTCACAGAAGAGGATTTTTGATATGGTTTTAATGTAGAAGGAAATTGGTTGGTCGGCTAAGATATTAGCTTGTTTTATTCATGGCTGAGGGACAGAATTTATTAATTAACTCAATGACAGGTGGTAAGGCAAAGCATACTTTAGAATATTTCTGAAATCTACACCTAAAATGGCTAATGGCTGATAATGCTAAATAGAGGGACTAAGAAGGGATGTTGGGGCTCTTTCCTAGACACCTTGGGCTGTATCAGTTCCCCCCACCCCAGAACATCAAGGGGAAGGAAACACACCTTTCCAGAGGCTATATGCATATTTGTCAGTTACCTGTACATGCAGCGTGCTCTGCAAAGGAGATGGAGGTGAAGTAAAAAGGAAGCTCTGCGACTTTCAATCCGCTTACAGGTTGTTGGAAGGGATCCTTCTCTACATATAGAAATGATAACTGATTCTGGAGGCATTCCCCCCGTTTTGCTTGTCATTCTTGCTAACCAATTAGCAAAACACATTTACTAATAGCACATGTAGAAAGGTCATGCCTTTGGAGTTGAAGTTTGGGCATCTTTCCCAAAGGAAGGCTGTTATGAGCCAGGCCACGCTGGATCCAAGGGGGTGGGGGGAGAATGGGGCAGTTGAGTGAGGAATATAAATGTGCATAAAACATTCAATCATCTAATTTGAGGGTTAGGAGAGGCGGGGCCAAGAATAACAGAATAAGGGAAATGCAGGGCTAAGTGAAGCTGCCCTTAAGACAGGGGCACTCCGAGTAGAGGTTGTGAGGACCGTTCCCAAGAATAGGGGTTTCTGAGACTGGAGAAGCCGGGGTCAGATGCAGGGAGAACAGAGATTCAGAGTTTCATAGTCAGGAGAACTGAGCCTGGGGTCAGAAGTCAGAAGGTGGCCAGCTGTACCTTAGGACCGGGGCAGGGCGGGGGCATTTCTGCATGGCTGGGACTCAGACACCAGCGAGGATCACCGTACAGGAGGGAAGGAGGATGAAGCAAGTTCACGAAAGCGTACGATGGTATTGGTCAGGGGTTAACGCCATGAACGCGGGTCGGAGTGCGCGTCACACTCTGCAGGGCTGAAAGCACACCTTTGCCGGGGCAGGAAAGTCTGGAACTAGAAGAGAATGTGCGTGCATGGGTCATTTTATCCGAATATTCCCTTTCAAATGACAAACTAAGTCCTAGGGAAATTGTAACTTACACAAGGCCACAGAACCAGCTAGAGTTGGGTCTTTGATTATGTTTCCTATTGAAGAATGGTTGGTTGTGTTGGTGGGGGTGGGGGGCAGTATTTTGAGTGCTTAATAAAAATTAAATTATTTTTTTGTTCCACCCTTTTTGGGGAGGGTGCAGTGGGTGGTGCTCGTAATCTACATTTTTAACAAGTCCCTGAGGTGATTCTTCCGCAGAGTAAACTTTGAGAACTATTCTTAAAACGTAACTATTGAAAGTTTCTGAACATTATTTTAGGAAAATTAATGTGATGTTGGTTTGTGCGAAAAATCGAAAGTGATGAGGAGATACAGAATTAAAGAGATCAGGGGCATGCACTGGAGGAACATAGGTGAAAGCAGTAAGGACTTCAGTCAATAAGATCAGAAAGGGAGGTTTTGAGACACATTTCACTGGGAAAATCAGGACCTAGAATCCAGATATGGGACCAGGGGAAGGAGAACGCAGAGTTAATCCAGAATTTTAAGGCTAGAGCAGTATTTTTCCATCTTTAAAAAAATTTTTTTTTGGAAGCATACATTTATAAAATATTATAGTATGACTAGGGATAACGATATCTGCTTATTTATTGAAGAAAATGTGTTTTGGCAAGAAAATTAACGTGATGTAGGAAAAACCAAGAAAACCCAGAAGGGAGGAGGAATGATGGGATATAGATGAATGGACGAATCATCTCGTTTTGTATTACGAGGGAGGAGGGCAGCAGCACGGCTAATGGAAGTTTCTCCATGCTGGATTCCAGAAAAACTCAGAAGAACATCGTTCTTATTTGCATTATTTCATTTTAGCCTCTTTATCTCACATTTAGTGTTTATGTTTTTAAGTTTTACAAATAATTGAGACTTCGAGGTAAAGCAGTTTCTGGGCCTCGTGGCTCCCCTGGGTTCACAGACAATTAAAAAATACATCAACTCTTGAATCGCTCTGCTTTGACATAACCTTAGTAACAGTTAAAATAAGAATATATTTTTTTCTGTGTTTTATCAAGATTTAGTTAGATTTAAATAAGGGGATTTGAATATGATGACCGTATAGGAATTATAGTATATGGAACATAACATGCAAAAGAAAGTATAAATATACTCTTCTTTATGATATGAAAAGTTAGCCAAAATATATCTTTTGCTTTTTTGAATGAATGACTTTCCAACACTCAACATTTACTCTCACTGAATTAGCTCGATAGGTCTCGAACGTATTCTCTGGATGAATTTTGTGAAGAACAGTTACAGCAAGCTACCCAGGCACTGAGCCAACTCGAGGACATCAGGGATAAAGCTATCTCAGACGTGAAAACGACCATTTTAAAGGTAATTCTTTAATTATATGCTTTTAACAGTTTTTAGGTACAGCCTAAAGCAATTGCTCCAGGTTACATCCCTGAAACAAGTATGAGGAGTGGGCAGGTGGAGCGAGGCACAAAGGTGATTGATTAACCACCCAGCTAAGCTAGTGCCGTGTGTTTACGAGGTACGGCGTGAGAATTTCTCCAGGTGTTGTGTAGAATGCAAATACATGTGCATATATGTTATATACGTGTGTGTATAAATGCATATATATTGCATATTTACATATATACCTTCGCGATGCTAAAAATATAACTTGAGTTGACATAGAAAAGGAAATATAATTGGTTACAAAGTTCAGTGTTCATAAGACAAAAACTGATTGCTCAGGAGAAATATAAGTAGACGAGGTAAAACTTCCCCCAAGGATTTTAGAAAAAGGACTCACTAATGCAATGAATAACGTCCTCAGAACTTGGATGTGCTATGACTCATTTCCCAGGCTCATTTTCTATAGCTTCCCTCTACCAGAAACGGCAGTGCGTGGAACATGGTTAGGGACCCATGCAGCCTGGTTAGGGACCAAGGCAACAAACACCACGTGACTGTGGACTGACTTCCTGCCTCTCTCGGCTGGTTTGGCTGAATCCAGATGGATATTGGAGGCTCTCTGGAGGAATGAATGGACTGGGTCTCTCTCGACGAATTTTCAGATGTTATTGCTCTGACTTGAACATTTGATAGATACAGGGAAGTGGTGACTTCAAGGCTTCTTGACAGGAAGATGAAAAGCAGCTATTTTATGTCAACAAAGTAAAGCCTCTTATTGCTCATCTTATTCCTCATCGTCTGCCTAACCTCGCTCAGCCTAGTCTTACAGCAGACAGACTCTGGCTCAGTTTAGCCAAGGCTGGTATAAGTCAAAAAAGAGTTAATAAAAGATCACTTAGGCCACTAAGAGGGTAGTAAAATATTACTCCTTGTCATCCTACTTTCTCCCATTCAGCATCACCAGAATCTGGTCATAAATATTTGTTAAGGGATGTCCATTTATATCGTTTTTCTGATAAGAACCTATTAGACCCACTGCCAGTCCTGTTGTTGAAATGAGTGGGTTGTCCTTTCGTTCTGTTGATGACTTCCTTCGCTGTGCAAAAACTTTTTAGTTATTAGTAGTCCCATTGTAGATTCTCACCTGTTTGCTTTTCTTTTTGTTTCCCTTGCCCAGGAAGACATATTCAAAAAAAAAAAAAATATTGCCAAGAGCAGTGTCAGAGTTTGCAAATTGATTCTTTTGATGGTGTCCCACAGATTACGTGGCTTACTTTGCTCTTTCATTCCTTTTTCTTTTAGACGTTACGGATCACCTACTCTTTTCTTCTGCTTGATGAAGTCTATTATTGAAGCTCTGTGCTGAATTCTTTAGTTAGTCATTGTATTCTTTGGCTTCAAAATTTCCGTTTGGTTCTTTTTTCCATTTGCCATCTCTTTGTTGAGCGTCTCATTTTGTTTGCATTGTTTTCTTGATGTCATTAAATTGTTTATCTATTGTGTAGCTCTCTGAGCATCTTTAGGAGAATACTACAGGGGGTCCACGGGGGCTGCGAGGGCTGTGGGGTTCCTCAGCACGTCTGGTGGACTAGGGACCGAGGCAGGCAGCGGTGGTGGCCAGAGCTGGTGGTGTGTACACACCTGGCTGCTGGGGCTGTGGGTACCTGTGTGGTGGCAGCTGCCAGCTGGAGGTACACACAGTGGTGAGGGCTAGGGCAGCAATGGCCAGGCCGACTGCAGGTGCACTGGCGGCTGCTGGGACCTGGCTGTCACTGTGTACTGCTGTGACTGCTAGGTCATACGGACTTTCAATAAGGGAAAACTTGCACCTGTGAACCACGATCGCTCTTGCTGTGTGGCTGCTCTTGGCGTCCCCGTGTTTCCTCCTTGTTCTAGCCATCTCTGCATGTCTCAGCCTTGCTGCTCCGGGGGTAGTTAAATCAGAGCTGGGACCTTGGTTCAGTGCCTTAAAGTCTGGGGAAGCTGGCTGCCCACCCCGCTCTTCCTTTCCTGGCAAGGAGACTTTCCAGCTGGGGAGACCCCTCTTGCTGTTGAGCAGTGCCTGCTGGGGACGGGACGATGCAGGCAAACTGACGCTGCCTCCCTTCCCTTTCTCTGTGGTTATCCCGAGGTGTTCTGTTCCACTGTGTTGCTGAAGTTTTGTAAGTGGATTCGAGAGCTCTTCCAGAACTGGTTTGCTGCTGTTTGTTTGTTTGTTTCATGGATAGCTACTTGTTGATTTTTATGGGAGACAGAGGCTCCTCACTGCCTTCTGAGATGAATTTTTTAAAGTGAAATGCCTGCCAACCCTACAGCCACACTCTCGGCTGCTGGTTCCCAAGTAGCCTGCACACCAAAGTCACCATGGAGACTTTTAACACACTTTGATACCTGGGACCCTCCTGACTAATTCAGTCAGAATCTCTGATGTTAGAGCCCAGGCCGTACCATGAAAGCTCCTCAAGTGAACCTAAAATACAACTCGCTTGAAGAGCATCCTTCTGGGTGAGGTCTGGGATGGCCTAGCTCCAGGAAACCTGAGCACCGGTGAGGAGCTGACGGAAGCAGTGAGGCCACTCACAGTCAGAACTGAGATGTGCCTGACCCGGAATGTCCCCTGTGACAATGGAGATTCACTTAGTGTATCAAATGCCAGAATTTCCATCAGCCTCACCAGTGTTTATAAAAGACCGGCATTACAAGGCCTGTCACTGTATACTTCTGTACTGATTCAAGTTACATAAAAGGTAAATAAAGCTGTTTTAGTACCAACGCTAAAGATCTTTATTTTGAATGGTCAATATGCTCAGCTTCACCATTTACCAATTAAAGATCCATACATTATGCACATCAAGTTTTCAAATCAGGTGGCCACTCCTGGGAAAACATAACCCTTTCTGTAAAAACACAACCTATTAAAAATTAGTATTCCATTTGTTAGGCCCAGGGTGGCTGTGCCCATAACCGATAAAGAAATTACTGTTTTCTTTTAGTCCACTTTGTTCAAGCAGCTATTGTATCAATAATATACTTTATCACATTCCTCCAGAAAGTCAGCCAGTACTGGAAAAACTTTGTCAGATTGGTAAACAAAGACAATTTGTAGAAAAGTTGGTAAAAAAAAAAAAAAAAAAAGAAAATTCAAATGGATACAATGAAACATGAAGAGAAGCAGTATAAAAACTAATACAATTAATTATGTTTTTAAAAAATTATAATACAGGTCGAAAAGGATGACTACTTACCAAATATTTAAGTGTCAGTAGAACAAAAACCAAAAAACATAAACAAATAATAAAAAAACAAAAACTGGAAATATTTTTAGAATTTTAAAGGGCCATCAGTAATAAAATGTTTATATGTTTAAAAGGAACCATTGCGAGTAATGTCCAGATTATTTTTAGGATCACAATTTAGAAGTTTGGTGGTTCTGGTAGTACTGATGCTATCCTGTGTTTTTGATCAAAACATGCCACTCTCTAGTAACTTACTAAGTCAGTTGTCTTAAGAGATATAGTTCTATTAATTACATTATTTAAAAGATAAAACTCTAACATCAGATTTGATGAACTTAAATTTTTTCTTAATTTTTTAATTATGTAGCATATACGTGTTCTATGGAGTTTTTTTTTTAAGTCTAATTGCTATAGCCCAGCATAAAGGAAGCAGCGTGGGATTGCATTTTAGGAAACCTTGTATTTGAACCTGACTCTTGGTGTATTTGAGGATGGTCCCCCTTTGCAGGAACACAGATATTCATTAATATGTACTTCCTGTTTGAGTTCATAACTTACCTGCTTTATAGACTTCAAAACACATAAGTTGTTTTTTTTCATCTAATGTTTAAATACGGTGTAAGCATGAAGTAAAGTTTTAATGGAAATTGTTGATAATGCTGTAATATGTTATTCAAACTAATAAAAATCCCATAAATTAGAAATCATGCCATATTAACATAGAAAATCATCGCTTGTCTCTTAATTGTTTATTGAATTACAGGTGGCAGAGCAGAAAGAAATTAGAGAATTTTTTGAGCCGAACATCTCTGATGATGACACAATACATTTCAAGCTGCCTCGATATAGACGTTTATTAGAAACGATTTTGAGATTTCTGATGCTGGTGGACTACATATTTCAGGAACTCATCCGTCAACTAATGAACACCGCAGTCACATTACTTTTGGAATTATTTAATAATTCTGCTAGAATGCCAGGTTCGGTGGAGAAAAAGAATGAAAATCTCATCAAGTAAATCATGCTTTTTTTACTTATAAATTTATAATCATAAATGTTTTAAACATTGCCACTTATGGAGATAATATCCAATAATTTAAGCTAGAATTTGATCATTCTTCTTATACCAAATTATGTGTACTCAGTTTTGCAATTATTTGAACTATTATCTGCTAATACCTAATATTGTCCATAAAGTTTAAGAAAATTTCCCAATTTTTAAAAAATTCTGCATATGACAGATTGCCATATAAAATACAGGATATCCAGTGTAATTTGAAATTCAGGTAAATGACAAATAATTTTTTAGTATAAGTATGTCCCAAATATTACCTATACTAAAATTTATTATTTGTTTGAAATTCAAATTTAACTGTGTGTTCTGTACTTTTATTTGCTAAATCTGGCAAATCGCTGTATAGGAATACCGCACTCTTCAAAATTCAGCGCTAGTTCATAAAGACAAGAGAGATTCTTGAAGGCGCCACAAATTTCAAATGGAATTTAAGTCAGTTCTGTAGTAAGATCTATTGAGTATAAAATATTTTCAACTTCTATTTAAACATTAGTGTTTTAAAAACATTTTTCTTATTTTCACAACTGGGTCTATTATTTGTGAAACATGGATTGTGAATTGAAATTGTGGAATACTGTATGTCCAAACTGTTCATTTAGCAGTGTCATTTTAGTCAAATCAATTTTAGTCTCATAACTAGAGAGTTAAAGATATACCAATTCATAAAATTTTGAAGATAATATATTATTTTTTCTAGTTTATTGCTGACTCCACAGAGCTTAAATCACTTATCTAAGGTCTCATAACTGATTTTAATCAGTGCTGGGACTCTGACCTGTAAGAATACAACTATTTAGTGATAGCACATTATCATTTTATTTCTTCTAAAACTGTGTATGTGTATTTAGGAAAAGTCTTTAATTCTGAACATAATTTTTAAAAATATATTATTATAGTTAATTCGTTACACTCTAGAAAATTTGCAAAACAAAAATCACCCTAATTCCATCACTTAAATACAGTGTCTTATTATTTTGGTGTAATTTCTTCTAAATTACTCTACAGGTTTTCCTGTTTTTATCATCGTAGTGTACTATTTATAGCTCATTTAAAAACATACAACATGTCTTGTATACACTTTTTTATGTTATAGGAGGACTATATGGGTAATGGTTCAAGTACATCTTTCTGTGGGGTTAGACCAGTTGGGTTCTAATTCTACCTTCTTGAAAGTATCCTTTGGATCATAAAAGTAATTTTGAAGAAGCCAAATTTATTTATTTATTTATTTAGATTGTGTTTTAGGTTTAAATTCTAAGAAATCATTGCCTAATTCAGGGTCATGAAGATTTATACCTGTGTTTTTTTTATAATGTTTTACAATTTTAGCTCCTGCCTTTAGATCTTTGATGTATTTTGTGCCGATTTTTGTATGTAGTGTGAGATGGTGGTTTAAGTTTATCCTTTTGCATATCAATATACAATTTTCCCAGCACTGTTTCTTGAAAGAAAACACAGGCAGTAAGCTCCTTGATCTGACTCCAAAAAGCAAAGGCAACAAAAGCAAAAAGAAATAAGCGGGACTACGTCAGGATACTGCACAACAAAGGAAGCCATGAACAAAATGATAAGGCAGCCTACCCATGGGAGGAGATATTTGCTAATTATATATGTAGTAAGGAGTTGACTTACCAAATATATAAAGAACTCATACAACTCAATAGCAAAAAGAAAAAGCCAATTAAAAAATCTGACTAGACATTTTTCCAAATAAGCTATACAAATGGCCAACAGGTACATGAAAAGATGCTCAGCATCACTAATCATCAGGGAGATGCAAATCAAAACTACAATGAGATACCATCTCACATCTGTTCGAATGGCTGTTTTCAAAAAGGCAAGAAATAACAAGTGTTGGTGAGGATGTGGAAAAAAGGAAACCCTCATGCACTGTTGGTGGGAATGTATATTATTGGTGCAACCGCTGCAAAAAATAGTATGGAGGTTCCTCAAATTATTAAAAATGTAACTACCATATGGTCCAGAAATTCCACTTCTATGAATTTATCTGAAGAAAATGAAAACACTAATTTGAAAAGATATATGCATCCCTATGTTCATTGCAGCATTATTTACAATAGCTGAGATATGGAAACAACCTAAGTGTCCAGTGGATAAAGAAGAGGTGAGATACACACACAAGGATATGTACACATACATGCACACAATGGAATACTACTCAGTCATGAAAAGGATGAAATTTTGTCATTTGTGATACCATGGATGGACCCTGTTAGACAAAGACAAATATCGTATGATCTCATATGCAGAATCTAAAAAATAAAAATAAACAAAACCCATAGATACAGAGAACACGCTGTTGGTTCCCAGAGGGAACTGGGGTGGGGGGATGGGCAAAATTGGTGAAGGGATCAGAGAAAACAAACTTCCAGTTATGAAATACAGGTCTTGGGGATATGATGTACAGTACGGCGACTGTAGTCGATAACATCATGTTTCAAGTTTGAAAGTTGCTAAGAGAGTAAATCTTAAAGATCTCATCCCAAGAGAAAAAAGCTATCACTTTGTATGGTGATGAATGGTAACTAGACACAACACTGTTGTGTTGATCATTTCACAGTATATACAAATATTGAATCATACTGTACATGTGAAACTAACGTCATATGTAAGTTGTACATCAGTTTTAAAAAATGATTTTGTGCTATTCTTTTGCTGCCAGAAACTCCTAATAGCTTTATTTTTTAACCTTACTTTTTCATCTCACATTCAAATATGAATCTTATCTTTTTTATGGCTTGATTTTGCTTTTTAACCCAATCTGATAGTTTCTGCCTTTTTTATATAAAAATAATTTTTTATTAAAAGTAGCAGAGTCTGAGCAGGAGACAATACAAAGAGTGTAGGAAAATTGAACCCAATCACATTTAGTGAATGTGACTGATGGTCTTCAATTTTATTTCTTTCATTTCATTTATCTCATTATTTATTTGACTTTGTTACTTCTTCCCTTTTCCAGTTTTCCTACTTTTGCTGATTTCAGTCAAATATCCCTTAATTCCCAGTGTCCCCTTTCACCTTGCGATTTAGAGTACTTTATGCATTCTGGTGTGTTTAAGGCTTCTCTATCTTCCTAATACTTATGATTAAAATTCTATTTCCCTATTTGTATATATATATTTGTAAATATTTACTCTTTTTTATAAATGCTCCCTTTTCCTATTTCTCCCTTACCCCCCACATTGAGGCTTTATAGAATATTTTTAGCTCCCCATCCTCTTGAAATGAGATATAGGAATTTTTCATGATAGTAAATATAAAGAACATAAAACTTACCATTCTAATCATTTCTAAGTGTGTAATTAATTCAGTGGCATTAAGTACATTCAGCGTTATGCAACCATCGGTATATCCATTTTCAGAACTTTTTCATCATCCCAAACTGAAACTTTATGGATTGAACAATAACGCCTCATACTCTGTGCACAGCCCCCACCAGGCCCTCGTAACCTCTATTATACTTCTGTCTCTGTGAATTTACCTGTTCTCAGTACCTCCTATAAGCAGATCATACAAGAGTTGTCTTTTGCTTATTTCATTTAGCATGATGTTTTCAAGGTTTGTGGCATGTATCAGTTTCTTTCCTTCTTACAGAGGCTGAATAATATCCCATTGTATGTATACACCACATTTTGTTTATCCATTCATCTGCTGATGGATATTTGGGTTGTTTTAACATTTGGGCTGTTGTGGAAAATGGTGCATGAACATAGATGTGCAAATATCTGTTTGAGTCCCTGCTTCTAATTCTTTTTGTTTATGCACCCAGAGGTGGATTTGTTGGACCATGTGTTCATCCCACATTTAACTGTTTGAGGAACTTCCTCCTGTCATCCACAGTAGCTGCACCGTTTTAATTTTCACCATCGAAGGACCAGGTTTCTACCTCACCAACACTATTATTTTCCTTTAAAAAAAAATACTATGCGTACTAACTGGTGTGAAGTGGTACTTCTCTGAGGTCTTGATTTGTATTCCCCTAATGATAGATGATGCTAAGCATCTTTTCATGTACTTATTGGCCATATGGATATCTTCTTTGGATCAATGTCATTTATGCATTCTGGACATTAATGAGATATAAGAGTTTAAAAATACTTTTTTTTCCTTCCCATTTCTTAATCTAGAATATACAAGGACATCTCCGGAAAGACGACAAATGAAGAACCTGTTTATTCACACTTACGTGCTACTTCTGTTCTGAAGTCAGAAGTAAAAACAGAAGCTGATATCAATGAGGTAAACTGGTCTTTGAAAAATAAAAACATAGATTTTTTAATGAATGAATGAATGAAAAATAAGTAAATAATAAGTAAAATGAATACGTTTTAGAATTAAAAATACGATTTATGATTAATACAATTTCCTGCCCTGAACAAATACGTATGTATTTACACTTATCTCCTTTGGTCCATTTGTTCATGGACCGCTGGGTGCTTCCTACATACCAGGAACTGAATCAGGCGCCGAAATGCAGCAGTGGGCAGAACAGATCCACTGCAGCTCATAGTCTGCCGAGGGAGACAGACAATGAAGTGATGAGCACTGCAGGGAAACACAAGGGAGGATAAGGGACCACGGAGTGATGCGGTACCCTGCCGTACGCGGCAATGGTCAGGGGAGGCCACTCCATCTAAAGCAGCAGCCATCCCTTCAACCCCTGCTGCTGTATACGTCCAACTCTCTTGGCTCCTTTCTGGAGTAGTGTTTTTGATTCTGTCATTCACTTAAAAATGGCAAAAGCCAAATGTGACAATTAATGAAAAAGGAAATCTTTTTCTTGCCATGAAGAATTATACTTCCCTCTCCCCACCTGGCATTATTTTCTTGAGATTAAACTCTATATGGTAGATGCTTGTTCTATTCGGCAAAAGCAGCATTTTTATGAGATAGCACTGTATACTATGTACTTTCTATATACAGATTTTTAAATATTTTAGGTAGGTTTGATAACACAGAAAATGTCCTCATGTATTAAGTAATAGTAAATATGCACATTTAGCTGATTTGAATTCTGGAAACGTGCAACAAAATAACAAGAGTTATCTGTGCGTGGTGGGACTCTAGATAATTTTTACTTTCTTATATGTGCATTTCTATATAGCCTGAACTTTGTACTCTCTCTCTCTCTCTATATATATATATATATATGTATGTATATATATATATATGTATATATGTATATATATATATATGTATATATGGGTATACATATATACATATATATATACATATATATATATACATATATACATACATATAAAGTGCATATATACATACATGCACTTTATTTGTAAAGTCATTATTAAGGATATTATACTTGCAAAGGTATACTGCACATGTGCAATTTAAAGTATAATTAAGCAAACACCCATCCTAGACCTTACCCAGTTTAAAAATCTTTATTGTCTTCTGTGTATCCCTTCCTAATGAAACAGTTTATCTACCCATTCTACTGTTGATGGAAATTTTGGTTATTGTTAGTCTTTGTTTTTACTGTTACGTACAATTCTGCTATGAACATTCTTGTATATGTTTCCTTTACTATTGATTGGTTGGTTGGTTGGTTGCTAAAGAGTGAAATTTCTGGGTGAAAAGGCATGTTTTTTTTTTTTTTCCAACTGTACTGCGTAATGCAAAATTGTTTTTCCAAGAGCTTGTATGAATTAAACGATCGTTAGCAATATGTAAGATTTTATTGCTCTAGATCCTCACCAGTTCTCACCAAGAGTTAATATCCTTGCCAATCAGATAGGAACAAAATAGCACTTTACTGCGGTTTTAATTTGTGTTTCCTTTATTAGTAGTTTGGTGGTGTAATTTTTAAATGTTATTGGAGACTCAGATTTCATCTTCTGTGTCTTTTGCATGTTAATCTGTCGAGTTGTTTCTTATTTTGTGGGAATTCTTTAGCAATATACTGCAATCATCCTACTAGATGGCTTGTTCTTTTTATTCCTTTATAATATATTTTAATTACCAATCATTCTTAATTTCAGTGTAATAGAATATTTATTAATCCTTTCGTTTATGGTAGTGTTTGAAATTACTTATTATCTTGAGGTCATAGATATAGTCTGCATTTTCTTCTAAAAATTTTCAAGCTCTTCACATTTGTCTTTAATTTATCTGGGATGTGTGTGTGTGTGTGTGTTGTGTGTGTGTGTGTGTGGTGTGTGGTGTATGGTGTATGTAAGCAGAATCCATCTTCATTTATTTCTGCATGAATAACTATTACCCAAGCACAATTTAGTTACATTCCTTCCCTGCTGACCTGCCGTGCCAGCTCTGTCTTTATCATTTACCGTAAACGTCCTCATATGCGTGTCTTCGGTTCCTAGACTCTTATTCTGGTCTGTCGACATAGTTGCCTGTCACTGTGCCACATCCACAGTGGATTAATGCTCTAGCTTTGCGATCAGCCTTCTCCTCTGTAGGACCGCCTTGCCTATGCTCAGCCATTTGCACTTCCATATACATTTTGGAATCAAACCCTATTTAGATTTTGATTGAAATTGCCTAGAACATACAATTTTGTGGTTAGAGTTAATATCTTATGATATTGAGCTTTCCTACCCCGCAGTTATGTTATTTAAGTCTTCTTTAATGTCTTTCAATGCTTCTATAATTTTTTCCTTGAAAATCTTGTCTTTTATTGTGGGGGGAGGTTAGATTTAACCTAAGTGCTTTCTATCCCCAACCTGTACTCTAAGGAAATTGTTATTTTAGTTGCTTCTACTGCTTCTTTTATGAACACTTTCAAGTAGAAATATTTCAAGATAAAAATCTATGCACTGTTTTATTTTTTTTCTTGAGAATTAACATTAAATCAACACTATGGACCTTTTTAAAACTATTGATATGCATTGAAAAATTTCTCTTCAGACAAGGTTTTACTAATTCTCTTAAGGACTTCCTCTTAAGTATACCCTATTTTATACTGGCTATTGCCTATTGATAGTTGAAAACTAGAATTAAGTAGTCTTAATTTTTACATATATTATTCAGAATATGGAACAGTTTTCTTATGCTCGTTAGCCATTTGTAATTCTCTTCTTTATGACTTTTTAATGTCCTTACCCGTTTTTCTGATGGAGTTTTTTTTTTCTTATTGATTCACTAAAGTTATTTATAAAATGTAAACCATAATTATTTGTCATACACTGAAAATATAAATTATAATGCTTTTGTTTGTTTTTCATTTTGTTAGTCATGTTTCTAATATGAGAAAAAAACACTTAACACAATGAAAACTTATCAGCATCAGGCTCAGATGGGATCACTGGTAAATTTCAGCAAACATTTAAGGAAGCTTTTTTACAAATTCTCTATCATCTTTCAGAGGATAGAAGCAGAAGGAATACTTTCTAACTTATTCTGAGACCAGTGCTACCTTATTACCAAACCAGACGAAGGCATTACAAGAGAAGAGAGTTACAGACCAATATCTCTCATGAACATAGATACAGAAATCCTCGATGAAATGTTAGCAAGTTAAATCCAACATTGAATAGAAATAGCCTTTCAAGTGGGATTTGTCCCAGATGTGCAAAGCTAGTTCAACATTTGAAAATCAACTAAATGTAATCCATTACATCGACAGGCTAAGGAAGAATAAATCACATAATCATAGCAATAGATACAGAAAAAGCATGACAAAACATAACATGCATGGTAAAAACTCTCAGTAAAATAGGAAGAGAGAGGAACTTTCTCAACTCAATACAGAATATCACGGCTCAGCTTGCCCCTCTACTTACTCTGCTTCCTCTCACTCCCTCCTACGGGTGTGGATCCAAGTGAGCTCCCTCGTACACAGCCTGCCTGTCTTAGGGTTCGCTTCCCGGGGAACCCAGTCTGTGTCAGTATATACACACGCATATAATTTGTCATCCATGATTGTCACATGATATTTCCATACATCGGATTTTATACGTCTGTACTCCTAGCGACACTTAAGTTACTGCCAGGTCTGTCCTACCGCTAACAAGGCAGTGGATAAACAGCCTCTTGACAGGCGATCCTGCTGGACTGGATAGTAATCTCTCTCCGTTACACATGTTTGAGGGCAGGTTGCTGGGTCGTAGGACGTATGCAGTTTACTTTAAAATACTGCAGCCCTGCCCTCAGGCAGGAGTGGGAGGCACGGTCCGATTACTAGTGCATCTCTCCACATCCTTGCTCCATCGCTGGCGCCTGTTCAACTGTCACCAGTCTACCGTGTCATAAGTGGTGTCTCACTTTGTATTTCTGTTTCGATCTTTACTAGTGAGGATTCACATGGATATGAACTATTTTAATTTTCCTTCTTTGAATTGCTTATTGCTGTCTTTTGAAGCTTTTTTTTTTTTTCTATCGGGTTTCTTACTGATTTTGAGGACTTTCTTGTATATTCTAGATACCGATTCTTTGTTAATGTTAGACTGTAAATATTACCTCTCAACTTTGTCCCCATCTGTTTGTTAACTTGACCCATCTGTTATCTTTGGTAATGTAAATTCTTAATTGTGATGTCATCAAATTCAACGCTGATTCTGATTTTCCAGTTTGCTAGTGATTAGCTTTGATGTCTACGGCCTCGTGAACCTGGTACCACTCCATCTGTCCCCGATTCCATTTTTGCCCACAGCCCGGGTTGTAGCATCTTGTTTTCACTTTGCCCCTAGTATCTAGCCTCGGTTTGCTCCTTGGTTTTAGCCTCATGTTGGGGTGGACCGCTTTTTGGAGCTCATTCTATTATTAAGTCCAAGATAAGACAGATAATTATTTTGGAATGTGTTGAGTCAGAGCTACCTGTGGGGGACCAGGTGAAAATTTCTGTTCGGATGTCGGAAATACAGATGTGACTCTGAAGGGAGGGAGATGGCAAAAGTCCCCCCTCAGTCCCCAGTGCATGCTGCAGAAGTTATAGTTTCATTCAGTTTACGCTTTAGAGGAAATCAAACTAGTTTATTGATCCACTCCTGCTGGCACAAAAAGCATGACAGTGAAAAAAATATCTTTCTTATACAAAGATTTTCAAACTCTAGTTTTTAACTGTGGGCTTTGAACTCACAGGCCCGTGACTAAACTCCAGCCTTAGCGTACGCTAGCCGCACAGCCTCTGACAAATTGATATAAGCTTCCTGAGTCTCAGTTTCTTTTTATGTACAGTAGGAGGAATAATTTCTGTCTCAGGGTTACTGTGAGGATGAGGTGAAGGTGATTTATTTACTGCAGTGTGTTGGACGTGATAAGCACTCATCAAATAGTGTACTCTGAGTACTATGTCAAGCATACTTATGTATCTGATATAAGTACACTATAGCAAATGGTAACTATACATATTTCGAGAATGATTCTATGCAAATATTTGTTTACTATAATATTAGAAGGTATATAGGTCTTGAGGTTCAGCCATTTCCACAGTGGGCAGCTATTATCCAGAATAAGCCATGCAACACATTATTCATTTGGAATTATCTGTATGAACTTTTTTTATAAACAAGACATAAAATTTACTATTTTAACCATTTTTCAGCGTGATCTTAGTACATTAGTACATTAGTACAATATTGTCTAACCATCACCACAGTTCATTTCCAGAACTTCACATCATCCAAACAGAAATTCTGTGCCTGTTCGTGTAGATCTTTTAAGGCTTGAACATCGCCTGTAGCACGGGCTCTCTCCTCAGCAGCTTAACAGGGTGCCAATGACGTTTTATTCATACTGTTAACTTCCTTCACAAAAATTCTTTGTTAATGCTAGAACTAATAGTTGGGGTTCTAGCAGGTGGCTCAGATGACCACACTGAGAAACACTAGATGTCGCAAGCACAGTAGATTACTCATGGGATATGAGGGATCAGTAAGTGGAGAACCCAGGCCTACGACATGTTAAAGTGAAGAGCTAAGACCTGTAGTCATGAATTTGAAATAGATTCCTGATTTGTAAGTCTTAAATCCGAGTACACAGTAGAGTCACCTATTCAGCTTTTAAATGATTCAGATTCCTGGGCTTTGCTCCTGACTTTTTAACTCAAAATTTCTTAGGATAGAATTTATAGTTTTAATAAGGTTTAAAATAATTAATATGTGGCTACTCTGCCTTCAATTTACATAGTTTTATTTTGGGGGGGGACTGCTGTGTTTTAATATATCATCTATTTTATATTAATTTACTTATTTTTAACATGCATAGACCAGCTATATGGTAATACAATGTTACTCATTTATACTGAAGTTATTATTTGTCATTTAAAATTTAGGTCTGTATTATCCTAAATTTAAAAAAGTGTTCTTTCAGTTAATACATTGTCACTGGAACTCTAACAAATCTGTTCAATTAGATTCTGAATAGTATTAAAGTGAATAAGGATTTGAGAAAAACATATGCCCCAATATTTGAAGTAAATCTGCACTTGAGAATTCCTGCTGAGAGCGGTTCTTCAGAAGGCTCTTCAGAGAATTTTTCTGAGCTTGACAAGTGCTCCGAAAAATCTGCGACGCGTGAAGATGACGAAATATCGATGAATGAAGTCGATTTTATCATAAAACAGTCGAGTGAAGAACTTCCAATAATGAAACCAAAAAAATTTAGTTACAACCTTGAAAAAATTTTTTCAGGTAAGTTTCTCTCTTAGAATGGGACTATACAGAGTGAAGGGAAGTGTCCTAACAGCCAGACAATAAACGAGCGAGAGAAAATGTCGTAGTTTATTACCGGTTTAGTGGGCTATGATTTTTATAAATGTGAGAGGAAGAAAGCTCAAGGTGAGCATCCACTTACGGGCCCTTTTGCAGCGTCTGTGGGTAAGAACGCCACTGTTCATTTTTATCTCAGTGCACATGCCATTTCGAACTGAGGGGACCTGAGGACCCCTTCTTGGGATGCTTTTTAAAAATGCAGACCCTTGGATGCCATCTGAGACCTCATTAATCAGAATCTGGGGGTGGGGTGTACTGCTTGAATACTCTTTCAAACGACCTTGCAAGTTTATTCTTCAGCTGTTTGGAAAGCACTGACACATATCAAGTTGCCATTTAGCGGATATAAATATTAATCAATTTTTTTTTTATTCTCTCTTTCTCTCAATGGATGCTAATAGACATAGAAATGGTGACTGAGGTTAAGAATAAATACACGTATGATGAGTAAGTAGTAAACGTTTTTGAAATTTCAAGTAATTTGGTTTGTTCGTTACTTCATTCTTCTGAAATGTGCTTTTATTGTTTTCTCTCTTAGAATTTTAGAATTTCCTACAAATCTCTTTATTGCTCCCAACAGATTGGAGTTTTCAATAAAAATTCAAAAAATGGTGACTGATATTGAAAAATGTATAAGTAAGTATTTTAAAGGTTTAATTAGCTACATTGTCTTCTTTGGCAATGTTTACTTAAATTTAGGCATTCGATACTTTTGCCCAGGGATGTGGCAGACGTTACGATATATTAGGAGATGATAAATTTATACTCTTTGAGATCAGTCAGTGTGAATTTGGAATTATTTGGAATTATGTGTGAATTATACACATAATCATGGAGTGCAGAAAAGATGGGAATCAGCAAAATGGTGAAGGCCTGGATTTCTTTCAATAATTTCCACAGAATTTTATTAGACTTAAAATAAGCAGTATCTTCTTATATGTCACAGTACAACAAAGATATTATTTCCACATCAAGTAGGTTTTTATTCATCCTTTTCCAGCTGCGTGTACACAGTCTGGAATTACGTGGTAAGTACTAGCCTGACCAATGAATGAATCTATCCTTTCTCTGCAATCTAAGCAGGGTCCCCTCAAGCTCCCTAACTGCTGTGGCATTCTCGAGTCCCACCGTGACAGCTTGCTGCATTCTGAGGACCCTCTTTCTGGCCTAAGCTGGTATCCAGTGTATTACTCGATTTCCTTTTTTCAGTCCTCAGGAATCCAGTCTTTCCTCACTTATACTGTCGAGTTGTGAGAGCTGTTTCTATGTTCTCTGGATACAAGTTCCTTATCAGATAATAAGATTTGCCAACATTTTCTCCCGGCCTGTGCTTTATCTTTCCATTCTTTTTCCCAGAGCTAAACTACTGAATTCTGATCAAAGATAGCTTATTCTTTTTTTTTTTTTTCTTTTATAGAGTATGCTTTTAGTTTTGTATTTAACTCTGTCTAACTTAAGGTCACACAGATTTTTTTTCTGTATTTTCTCCTAGATTTATAGATGTGTGTTTTATATTTAGGTATGTGATTCATCTTGAGTTAATGTTTTATAAATGCATAAAGGATAGGTCAAAATGTTTTATGGGTTTTTTTAGTTTTTGCTGTGAACATCCAATTTTGCAGCTAGATTGTGAACTCATTGATAGTGGAGTAGTGTCTTTAGTGTCCTCACAATGGTCTAATGCTCTTCACATAGCATATTAATGATTTATTTTCTGTTTCTATTTTAATCACACCTCATCCCACCACCACCCAGTTACCTATGAGTGATGTCGTTTGTTTTCATAATATTAAATCCAAACTTTTGCACTTGTCTTTCAATTCCATTGATCAGAATGGAATATTATCTCGCTCCTCACAATAAATCAGCCTCGGTTTTTAGTAGTTCTAGATAAATCGTGGATAATTTTAAGGTGCTGCTTTTGGTGGGACTTCTGAAATTACTAACTTCTTACTTATATATTTTAGCCAAAATTATTCCCCTTTACAAAGATCCCCGCCTGTCCATCTTTACTGATTTGGTTTTAATTATGAATATGCCTGACAAGAAAGGACACATGGAAGACTGTAACAGGCGCTCCACATGGCCAGATTGTCAGATTCTTTTTGAAATGGATCCTGCCTACCAAAGTAAAGTAAGTTCAAAACCAGTTTTTCTTAGGGAACATTCGGTTTAAGAAGCAGAAGCGCATTGAAATTCTTAGGTGAAAGGGGTTTAATGAAAAATTAGAGTCTCATAAGTTACAGCAATTGGAAAATCATTGTTACCTTATCACCCCCATTTGTCTTCTTCGTGATATTTCATTTCTGTGTGTGGTTTTTTTTTCTGACTTTTACTATGAAAATGAGCTTTCTTTTTTATGGTACCCTCATCATATTGCCTTGCCGATATGTTGGATTGCCACGGCCCTGGCTTTTCCCATTCCTATCTAACTGGGTATTTTTGTTCAAATATACAAGAGAATGTAATTGTCTTAGCTTCAGTTAGGATTCAGTTAGAATAGCTATGTCTACTTTGGATAGTGGGTGGAATGGACCTTTTCTGGGGCATAGAACGTATACACTAAAACAGGGTGACAAACAAGGAATAACTGATTGGTATCGCTAGTACATGGCTAAATATAACACGTTAATTATATAGTTAAATGGCCTTATAAACCTTTTCATAAAGCCAAATATGAAAAACGATCTAAATTTCTTCAAGTCTTATGTTTCCAAGGTATTTATTTAGTAGAGCTTCTTAATTAACCACATAAAACTATTATTTTTAAATATTTTAACAAAATTATTAGCATATTAGACCACCCTCTTTTTACCCTTAAAATAAGATTCTAACTAACTTTTTAACATTTTTACTTATAGATTGTGAGTCTCCTGACTGTTATTGGTGATAAAATGGGCCTCGTTAATGATTACAGCCGCAAGTTTTTAAAATATTGTACTATGGTAGAAAAGGCCAAAATCACAAGTATGAAAATATCATCGATGGAAGAATTAACATCAACACAGTTTAAAATGATACTAGCTAAATTTATAAACTATCTTAGACACATCGTTAATATGGTCATTGAGAAACGCATTGGTATTTTCAAGGTTTTAAGTCTTAATTATCAGTCAGAATGCTTACCGTATGTTGAGAATATCATACATATAAGCCACGACCTCTTGCGATCTATAATTGAAAAAAAGAATACACATCTTTTGGAAGTAAGTATTTTGAAAATTCCTATCGCTTGAAAATCTTTAAGATTAGTAGACTATCATTTTAAATGTCTACTTAGAAAACATACATAATAAGTATCATCTTCAGAAAGTTCCAATATGCATTGCATTTAGGTCTGATCAAATGTCACTTCCTCAAAGAAACCTTCTCTGACCCCCGTATCTATAAATATGCCCCATATCACTTTCTACCTGCTTTTCCTATCGGGAATCATTGCAAGATTTTTAGCAGGGAGATGACATGATGCGATTTGCGTTTTTGGAAGGACCGCCATGGCTGCAGTGTGAAGCATGGATCAGAGTGGGACAAGAGCAGAGGAAAGGTGATTCTGTGTCTAGGGGAGAGGTGACGATAGCTTGAACCAGGGAAGGAGCAAGGTGGAGTCTGAGAAGTATGTGGACTTGACATCTATTTAAGAGATGGAAGCAACAGGATCTAGCGATTGACAACGTAAAGAATCAGAGAAAGAACAGGAATTAAAGATGCCTTTAGGTTTTTGACTAGGCGACAGGGTGGTCGGTGATTGCAGTTCTCTGGGAGAGGTCACACAGTGCTTGTGCGATTGCATAATAATTCAGTAGAATACTCAGGTAGACGTGTCTGGGTATCAGGAGCGAGTCTAGACTGGACACGTTTAAATGACCAGCATGCAAGTGGCCATTAAAATCATCAGCGTGAATGAGAATGTCCCTGTGTACATATGTGGTGGCAGTAGAAAAGAACAACAGGAGCCCGAATGATGTCACTATTTAGGGGATTGCAAACGGAGCCCACAGAGTACACTGAGGAGGGGCAACCAGAGGGATGGCAGGAAGCAAGAGTGTTTTGAGAAGGAAGGAATGTTTAGTAATTTTTAATGCTACGAAAAGTTTAAGGAAAGATCAAAAAGTATCTGTTAGATGAAAGGTACTATGTGCTGTATATAATGGAATATATATTATCTGTAGACCCACAATAATCCTATAATATACAAAATTTACTTAATTCAGGTAGCATTCTCCTACAAGTATCTGAAAACCCAGAAAATAACGTTTATTAAATGAAGAGTTTCTTCATCTAGAGCAGAAGGAAGTCTGAATGTTGGTCACCAGGGCTGGTACGGTATCTGTGGTGCCGGCCTCATTCTTTCCGCCCCGTCCCCCTTGCTAGTGACATCAGCCACAGAGGCACAGTGCTCACGCCCTAGGCATAGAAAGAAACAAGGGGGAAGCCGAAGAAGCAGCGTGGTAAATTTCACTCTCCTTCTCCTTGTCAGAGCTGGGTCGCAAAAGGACCTGGCTGAGATGGCACATTTTAAGCTCCTTGTCCGCTGTAGCAGAGAAGAACAAGCAGAAAGCCAAACAGGTTGAGTCTCAAGTCCATAAGCTTATAGCCCATCCCTTTGGCTACTCATGCACTTCTTCCCACATATTGAGTTTTAGGAGACATAATATTACTGTTCTTATCTGGTTGAGTACTAATCCAGCTGAAAAATAAGGCAACAAGTTAAGGCAAAAATAGTTTAAAATATTTTCTTAATGAATAACGTGGACCCTGGAGTATATGGCTTCTATTTGCTTAAAATTAACCTTCCCAAAACTGAAGCCCGGAATTAGCGACTTAACCCACTCAACCAGTTGAGTTGCCCTGGAAAATTACCAACATTGCAGCTATAGTGCGCCACTGTCACTGTACGGCGATGAGCAGAAAGGAGCACGTACTCTCTGTGGACAAGCTGGTTTCTGAGAAGGCCTAGGTTATGCCTCCCACGTTTCTCCATCCAAAGTCACCAACCACAGAAGTCACTGCCCCTTCCCAGGGAAACAGTGAACGAGGGGCAGATGGGACACAAGGAGAGTTAGACGATGAGTTCACCTCTCACAGGATTTCACTGCAAGGGGGCTCCCTCCTCACAGAGGAGACGTTAGCGGTGGAGAATATCACATCAATCATGTATCATATCACCATATCATATCATATATGTCATACAGACATTCTTGTTAAAATAGAAGGCCTTTACCTCCCCCCTAAAGGAAGCATATCAGTTTCTCTCTACTGCTCAAAATGTATTATCTCTGGGTCAAGTGCAGTCCTCTCTATCAAGTGCAAGTGTAGTATTTAGTGTTCTGGTGAACTATAAATAAAAGATAAGGTATGAGCCCCCATTCACCCACTATAAAGTGGAGAAGGAACAAGACACATATAATTAAATGGGGAAGCAAACATCCAGAGTGGCCTAGAGCAAATATCAAAGCTCGCCAGACAGCAGTAATGAGAATTCCCTCACTGGCTGTGGAGCGAGTTCCTTGGTCAGTCAGTCTGGCGGCCTCTAACTCAGTTCTCTGGGCAAGTCCACCCGTGGTCCGCTGTGGCCCTCAGTTGCACCCTGTAGAATGACTGTCTGTGTGGATTATTCTCCGTGACCTCATCCAAGCCTGGCGCTGGAGCCGCTGTGCTCGTTGGACCCTGAACCAGTAGAGCAAGGCATTACCAGTTGTTACAAGTTTAAAGACCCGGGTATTCCTTAGGGAATGTCATTGATTAGGTTCAGACTTTATTCTTAAAAGTATAATTTTATATTTACTCTTGGTTAATTCCATGCATAAGTCTAGATATGATTTTTAAGCCTATGAATTTTTGATATTTAGCGGCTGCCTCTGTGCTTTGCACTTTCCTACTGGCCTTAAAAGTGTGATCACTTATTTGATGCTATTGAAACATAGCTTGGGAGGAAAAGTTACACCCCTATTAGTCTTTGCCAGTGAGCTTTCTACCAATCCTGTTGTTCCACAGAAGACCCTTCAGTGAGGGCTCTTTATTAAAGTCTTATCTCCTGCTAAGGCTGCGATTCTGAAGCCACCACTGTAGGGTGCAGACACATGGCTGTCTCACCTCCACAAGCCTTTGAATTAAAGGCCCCTCAGTTCTCTGCAAAAGGCAGAGAATTTTCTTACCAGAACTTTATTTCCCTCAGTCTCTGCCTCGCTTATTCTAGCATAAGATCATCTTTCATAGGATTTCACTGAAAGTGACAAAAAGGACCCAGAATATGATACTAAAAATATTCTATTATTTACTGTAATGCTACAGCTTCAGTCAATACGTTATTTAAGTCCCAAGAAACAGCAGGTGACATTGTGACCAAATATTTTACTACCGCATAACAAACACATTTACTTGTCCAGCCTCCTAAATCAGTGAAGTAACTGCCCCAATAAGATGAGATATTTAGGATGGTGTCATTTACTAATTTTCACCTTTGAAAATGAGATTTTTGGACAACCTAACTCCACAGCCCTGCCCTCCATCACCGTTAGCTTTCACTGAGAGAGCATAGGACTTTTAGTTCTAGATCATTACTAAAATAGCAGTGTGTCTCTTCTATTAAAAAATACTAGGTAACCCTTATATTACATACTCCCAGAAAGGTCATCTTCAGCCATTTGAAAAAGATTTAATTATGCAGAAATGAATCAGTATAATGTTTACAAACACCAATGACAATATGAAACCGCTTTAGTTCAAAACCCGTGATACAGCCACAGTAGAGAAATAGGACTAGATTTAATTTCCTGCTATGAAAAACTGGAAAAGTGAACCAAATATATGAAAGAAATACTTTTTATATGCTGAATAACCATCAGTGTAGGATTGTGAACCTGGAGATGAGGAAAGCAAATGAGATAAGGGATTTCTTCTACCTGGAGGCAATTTTTGAACGGCAGAAGGAACCAGAATAGAGCCCAGTGGCCTCACTGAGTTGAGATGACTCACATTTGTATTTTTAGAGTCAGAATCATATAAGGAAGGGAGCTATGCAAAATAAAACAAAACAAAAACAGATCCGCATAGAGGGCCCCATAACTACTAGCTCGTGACCTAGTATGTCTGTGTGTGGACACAGGATGACGGCCCACAGAGATGAGCCAAACATCACCACGAGCTGTGGGCAGCACTGTTTTCAGAGCTCACACAAGTCCAGTTCCAACCAGCCAGAGTGGAGGTCCAGGGATTACGTGGGATATTTATTCAGTGGGACTCCGGAGGGTTGCACCTTAGGAATGGAGCCACCTCTAAAGGGAAGGTCATTCTAAATATACTCTTCCAAAGATTAAAACTAGGCCTCAAAGTGATCAAAGCACAAAAACAAAAACAAAAATTGTGAATAACCACCTCACCAAATGAAGGACAGCACTTTTTAAATAAAGGCAATAAAAATTAGACATCAGTCTAAAAAGTAGCATTAACAATGCCTGGCCTTCAATCAGCAATTACTAAATATGCTTAGAAACAAACAAAAAAAATATGCCTCACAACTAGAAGGAAAAAAGAAGTCAATGAAAACAGGCCTAGAAATGACAAAAAAAAAAATGGATTATTGGACCAAGACATTTAAAACAGTTTATATAATTATGTACAAGTATTTAAATAAAAACATAAACATGACACATAGATGAAAGAGATTTTAAAAAGCCAAATGTAACTTAAATTGGTGAAAAATACAATATCTTCAATGGAAATGTCACTTCATGGGTTTGGTAGATTAGGCACGGTAGAAAAAAGTCCAAACTTGAAGAAATAGCAATACAATTATCACAAAAGAAGCACAAGGAGGAAACAAGACAGAAGAATCGTAGTTTTTAGTTCCAGAAAGTTGTTTCTGAGCTGTGATTTTTTAGAAATCTGTTATGAAAGTTCTGTTTAGTCACCCTCTTTCTAGCTCCTGCATTCCCTCATGTGTGTTTTTATCTTTTGAGACTTTTGGTAGCTTCTCTTAATATGGTTAAAGAAATTCTCATATTTTAAAAAGAAGTCCTAATGTGATACAATTCTTTTATAATAAGGGATTTTTATCAAATGCTTATTATGTATCTATTGAGATAATCATACAGTTGTTTTAATCTTTTAATGTGGGTAATTACATAGATCGACTTTCTAGAGTGAATCTCACATCCAGATTGGTAGATTGCACATGTGCATACGAATACATAATTTTTAAGATTTTTGCATTTATGCTTGTAAGTAAAATTGATCTGTGATTTTCTTTTATCGTCCTTATCTGGTTTTGATATCAATGAACTATAAATGACATAAAAGAAGTCTGTATTTTACCTTTTTCACAAAATTGGAATTATCTGTTTCGTTGTAATATGGATCTGTATTAAACAGTTATTTTTTCTGGAATTTAATTGGGATTTGTGGTTGGAATCAAGATAATTGTGTTTGTTTACTCAGTCTTCTGTTTCATTTTTGATAAAATGTAGCAGGTACCGTTATAAACCTATGACTAAATTATTTAATCCTCAGACTACAGAGGTGGACACGAAGTTTATTCAAGTAAACTTATCTGCTTAGGTTCTCACAGTTAGTAAATACTGGAGTTGGGATTCAAATACAAGCCTGTTCATATAAGCCCTGTGTTAAAAATGTGTAGGCAAGAGTGTGTTCACGCATGCATGCTCACATGCATGCACGTGCACACACACACACACACACACACATTCACACTATAGTAAAATTTCTGGTGGGTTAACAGTGGTTGTTTCTAGGTGATAGAATAATAGGCATCTGTTACTTTTATAATCAAATAAAACAAAGTGTTTGAAAATTAGAGATATATACAGGCAATTAATTCAAGGCTGTGAAATTGAAAATTGAACTGACATGGATTTCAAAATTATGCACAGAGTATTCCTTAAGAGTCATTGAAACAGGAAAAAATATGATAAAATTGTGATTTGAGTATACAAATACAATTCTTTTGAAAATTTTATGGAATGGTACACATATTATAAAAAGTGTGGATGCTCTAATGAATATATATAATAGATACAAATGGGATTTGGATTCAGATTTGAGTTTGAATCATAGCTCTGTAACTCAAATTCCTCATTTTAGGCTAATTAATTCCTCTGAGAGTCAGTTTCCTCCTGTACAAAATGCAGAAAATAATTACTAGCAAACATACTATCAGAACAAATTGAGATCACGTGTATAAAGAACCTAGATCATGTATAAAGAACCCAGCACATAAATGCTCAAAAGACAGTTCACCACTCATCCATACTCTTGTTATCATTATTACATTTATTTCATAGAAACAATGGTACTTCTATTCATAATGGTACTTCTTTAATGTCTTAGTAGCATTTTAACGTGCAAGATACACTCAAGTTACTTCTGTCAATAATAGAAAGGATTTAGTCGTATTTATACCTCAGTATTTTAAAAATATTTAGAATGTCTAGAAGTTTGTTTTTTCTGAAATTATAATTAAGTTGGAGATGATTAAAAAGAATAATTCATCTTCTAAAATAGTAAAAAGTGATTATATGATTATAATCGATGTGTAAATGATTTCAGGTGGTAGACTCTTCCTTGCGAAAGCTGGAATCTAATCCTACGGAAATAGAAGAATTTTTGGAACATTTTACTTTTTTGGGTGCAGTTACCTCAAAAATAACTGAATTAGAAAAAGAATATTCAACAGTTGCTCAACTGTATTCTGTTTTAAGGTATTACCAGATCAATATTTCAGAAGAGCAAGTTGCCATATATAAAATCCTTCTTCTCAAGTTTGGTCAACTAAAAACTGCTATGAAGTTAAGTGATACAAATAAAGATGCTGCTATTATTAAATTCAGAGACAATTTGGAAGCATATATCACTGGTCTACGGGTCGACATTAGTAATTTAAAGGCCAAGGTAAGTTTTTGTTTTTCGTTAAAAATCAGCTTGAGATGAATAGTCTCATATAAGCCTAAACATATAGGTATCTTCTTTGTACGGAATCTTAGGTAAATAATTTAATCCCTGTATTCTTAACCTGGAATTCACAAACAGAATTTCGTTGATTTGTGCACTTGAATAGGAAGTAAAATTACATGTCCACTTTCGCTAACCTCTAACTGAAATTTAGCAATTTCTTCAATTATGAGTGACTGCAGACAGCAAACGACATCAAAGCTGGTGACTTTTTTTCATAGGCTTCAACAGACTACCAAAGGGTCACATGGCGTGGAAAGGACTAAGAGAACCAGAAGCCTTTCTTGGCCTTCCTTAGTCTGGGCCAAATGGTAATGATAGTTCCAGCTTCACTTCACTTATCATGAGGAGCAAACTGCAAACACCTAACGTTTCTTGAGCCTTTACTAAGTGTCAGTAACTCTGCCAAATGCTTTACCCTTTTATCTGCATGAAAAGAAAAACAACCACCTGAGATGTAAAGGGGTCACGTAACTTGCCTGAGGTCGCACAGCAAGGAAGGGCCACGGCACCAGAGACCTTGCTTGTCACCACTCCTCTGTCCTCACCACCATTATGAGTTACCATTAATTTATTCAATATATTTTGAGTACCTAATGTATGCACAATGTTATTCGTTTCAATTAATCATTTTTTTTTCAATTTCTCCATCTGTATAGTTGATCTGTCCTGTTGCAAATGAACATAATGCAAATGAATACCTGTTGCATGTATTCTACTGCAGTCTTTAAAATACTACTAGAAATTAACAGATACATACATATATATAAAAGTTTCTAGTTCCCCCCATTTGTGTTTGTGAAGCGGGTTAGGTTGGACACTGGCGGAAGTGGAGATCGGTCACAGTACGTTTATTGGAGAGTGCTTGTGGCAACAGAATAAGAGACTGAGGGAATCAAGATTGGATAGAGGGAGAGGTTGGACTGTACTGTCATTGCTGCAAATGAGTCAAAGGATCCTATGGGAATCTCTACACCTGGGATGACCCTGCAGAGTTATTCTGAATGAGGCAAGAAAGCTGGGCCTTGGTACCTCCAGGATGGACCTGTGGAGGGCGTGTAATCTTGGGAAACTTAGTTATTTTCAGACCAGGGAGATTCCCTGGGAGGGACTCAACTATGCAGAGGAAGCATCTGTCTTCGTGTTCACTGATTCTCTCCTCTATTGTCTCCATCATGCCATTGAGGCAAATCCAGTAAGCTTTTATTTTTTTAATTGTGATCTTCAGTTCTAAAGTTTTTTTCATTTCTTCATTATGTCTTTTTGTTTTTCTTTGCTAATGTTTTCTATTTTCCTGCTGCTTTTAAGAGTATTCATCTTTTTTGGGAGGTGCAGCACTTTTATAACACCTGCTTTAAATTCTTTGTCAGATAATTCTAACACCTTGGTGGATGGAAAATTACTAAGGGGAAACATAAGGCATAAGAAAGGTTTTGGCTTAAAGTGACCTAACCAGATACTTCTGAGGACAGGCCAGGGTGATGAGATGTCACGGGATGGTAGAGGATGAGGGACCTAATCAGATATCCAGGATGATCAGACATGGAGGGTGGGTCTGGTTAAACTTGGGTTAGCAGCATTCTTACTAAAACTAGATTTTACAAGGAAATGCACAGATGAGCCTAGGAGAAGTTTCAGGAGCCTGCCTAAAGTTCAGTCAAGCAGATAAAATGTCTGAACCTTTTTCACTCCTTAAATCAGAACAAGGAGATTCTCACTTACAGACAAATTGATGTTAAGGAGAGATTATGAGAGAAGCCTAAAGAAAATTTTTATAACCCATTATATAGGCATCGCTGTTACAGATTGCATATTAAGCCCTATCTATTATAACAGATGCAGTTTATCTTACACAATATACTGTGTTGATGATTGTTATCAGTGTTTATTTGATGACTGACCTCACTACACATAACACAATATGACATGCAATTCCATGGGTTCGATTTTTTTTTAAGAGTAAGGTGATAGGATCCAAATTCATTTATTCTTTCAACAATTTTTTTAATAAACAACTATCATGTGCCTTTTACTATGCTAGATTCTATGAGGTGTGCAAAAATAATTTAGCAAGAATAAGGTCAGGGCAAATTTTTACTTGCATCCCTCCTTGGATGTTATAGTTGCAAGTATCCAAAATTTCACGTGCTACATGGCAAAACCCTGACAAGTTGGCATGTGACAGGCATCAAAAGAGTCACAGAGAGTTCAACAGGATCAGAAAAAAGAAATGAGTTTCAGGGTCGGCCTGCCAGGGGGCTGTAGTCTTGAACGCCACTTGTGAGAATGGAAAAATTATTCATAACCTTAGATCTTCTTTGAAATACTGTAAAAAAAATATTTACTATCTTTCAAGATTGCTGTATGGGTTGAGTAGGTAAGATAATGTGTTACCACTGACTGGGATAAAGAAGGCACACAATAAATTATAGATGTCTGGAATAATAAACAATTAAAATTAGTCATAATTCACACAGGTGATTATAAATTAAGGACAATCTTTTTTAGATGATGTTTGCAAATAACGTTCGCGAAAGCGTCGATCGCGTGGTGAAATGCTGGCGCTGGCCGTGTTTGATTCTGAATGTCATGATCTCTCAGGATGTCTTCCTGTTATTATTATTGTTTTTTTTTCCTTTTTTAGATAAGAACTCCCGTTCTGCTATGTGCAGGCACGCGAGTGTCGGCAGCGATGGAAATGATCCAGACTTTCTCGGAGGAAGCTGCTACTTTAGCCAACAAAGTGAAAACATATTCAGACTATCAGGACTGTTTTGACGACGCACAGTCTCACATGCATTCTTTCAACGTGGAGGAGATCACACAGATCGTGCTGTCGGAGATCTCCGACATTGAATACGACTTAACCTTGAGGAAACTGCTGTGGGACGCGCAGGAGGAGTGGGGGGCGCTCTTCCAGGAGTGGCGGAAGCGCACCCTTCACAGCATCGACATAGAGCTGGTACAGAGGAACGTTTCGAACTGGATGAACATCATCTTCATACTAGAAAAAGGTGAGAGTTTCGTTCCCAAGGCTTTCCACCAAGGATGACACACAACATTATGGCCTCTGGGCCAGCGGGACCGGTGTCCTTGACCTGATTCCTTTACCCATTTCAAGGGCTGACCATTAATGGCTGGAGAAATGGTGCAGGAGTACAGATAGGATCGTTTCCTAAAGCAAGAGAGAGATGAAAACTTTGTCCCTAGAATTTTTTCTTAAGTCATTAATGACGATTTCTGTATCCTTTAAAAGTGGGGTACAACCCCAGACACTTCGTCATGATTCTGGGTCTTCTTAGGCTGGAGATGTTTTGATGATACGGGCCCCCCTGCAAGATCTCCACCCAGGTCCTCGGTGTGTGCCTGCAGCATCCTTTGGGCTGTGGGGGAACAGCTAAAAAAGCCATCCTGAGAGCTTTCCTTTGGGCTGATCATCAAATTTGAAATCTTCTCGGCACAGAGATGTCGTTTCTGTGTGAGCAGTTCTGTAAGATCACATTCTTTCCAAAGGGAATGTTTTATTTCACTTGGCAAGAGAATGTTTTTGCTTTTTAAATTCCTCCCTTATCTCTCAGCTATACTTTAAGCTTTGATTTCCTCTTCAGAAAAATACTTTAATGTGCTTGTTTTCAAATTATACGAGAAACATAACCACATCACAGAAAGAGAAAAATTGTGAGCAGATCGCCCATAGTCTCACTGCTTTAACGTAACTCATTTTGTGCATTCTCTCGCAATATTTTGTCATATATTTGTTTCAGAGAACAATATATAAGTAAGAAGTATACAACACCTTTTTTCTATCTGTAGCTTCCCAGATAAAATCTTCATTTGCAGACATATAATTCTTTTGTCCTTTGATTAACCAGGTCTTGAAAAACATTTTGTTATTCTACATGGCTTTATTTTTAAAAGCCCCATTGTACAAATTTGGACATTTAAGAACACGGGCATAGTGTTCAGTTGTCCCGAGTCCCCAACTTTGGCTATATCTCTTCCCCCTTTTTGTAAAATGTCGAGTAAAAAGGTTATAAGTTTTGAAACTTCAGCTGCATAAGTTTAGAGTCTCATACGTCTGGTTTGTCAGTGCCAGGGAACAGACCAGTGCTGGTCTAGGGCAGAGTTTTTACCTATACATTCTGCAGCTCAATGTTAAAATATTTTCCTTGTGAAATAGTAGTGATAGAATTTTTCCTTTGATGTTCTTCCTTACTGAGCAGCATTTGAAAGCCCCAAACCTGTAACAGTCGTTTGAATGCATATCTGTGTACCTGTTGATGTATCTGTGTTGTCAGTGGCAATCTGAGGCACCCCGTGGTAGCTGGCTATCCCCAGTATCAAATTTTCCGAGATAACTTAGCTCCGATGGTTTCGCGTTTTAATCTCCAGTCCCGATCACGATTTCTTTTTATTTTCATATGTAGTTGATTCTTTTGCAAGGGTGATGCAATAATAATAAAATTTATTATTTTAGTGCACACTAATAACTGATCAGCTAGGATTACATTAAGTAGCAATTTTGTTTCCTGACTTAAAAATAGGACGGTCTTACCATCAGTAAGCCTACTGACCCATTGCCATTTACAGGTTTACCCAGAAACAACATGGTAACACATCTTAGGCAATCGGTGACAGATTTTAAACAAGAGCTGCCCATCATCATAGCTCTGGGCAACCCCTGTCTCAAGCCAAGACACTGGGAGGCTCTCCAGGAGATTATAGGGAAGTCAGTTTCTCTGGATAAAAACTGTACGGTTGAGGATCTTCTAGAGCTCAAGGTGAGTAAAAATAATTTGAAAAAAAAAATAGGTTGAAACACCAGTGGGGCCAACTTTCAGTGGGCAACTATTAATCTCTAAGGAACAGGAATTAGAAAAGGGAGACGTTCGTAGAGTGTCTGGGGAGGTGGGAGTATTATTAGCAGATGATAAGTGACAGGGAATTATGGTTAGTCGGCCATATTGGTTAAGCTATTTATTGTGCCATTTTCATCTAGATGATTAAAGAACAGCAATACTGTTTTTTATGTGTGGCAAATGAAATTAGCGTTTTATATTTAACGGTGCTGCTTCTAGAGAATACATTTTATAGAAATAGAAAAATCCAAACTATATTCCATTTTTTTACAAATGAAAATATATGAAGAGCTTCTTAGGATATTATATTTTAAATACACAATTAGCAACTATTCGATTTGCCATGTAGGTTTTGTTTTAAAAATAGAATTTTTCTGTTATTTAAAAAATTTTTTTCTTTTTTTATGCTTGTCTTAAGTTTCATTTATGTTTTATGTGTCAGTGTTGACAGTGTCTAATAACAGTATTTTATACCTATAATTTTCTCCTAAATTATCTGTTGTGATGAAGAAATGAGGGGAAATTACAAGAATTTAAAGAGAACTTTAAAAGACAACTCTAACTAATTTTTAAAATTAGATTATTTTTCATCTCCAGTCTTAACCTCAACCTTTCTCCTGAACTCATGTATCTAATTTCCTAATCAATATCTCTACTTGTATATCTGAGAGATATCTCAAAATTAATATTCAAAAAATGCACTTCTCATGCTTCATTTCCCAAATCCTACTCTTCTTCTCTCTCCCCCATCTCAGTTAATGGCATCTCCATTTTTGTCTCTTTGTTTTTTTAAGCTAAAAATCATGAAATAATCTTTGAATCTTCTCTTATTCTTTTACTCCTCATCCATCTAACTCTCATGCTTTCCTGGATCTTTCCCAGAGTCTCCTAACTGATCTATGAGCCACAAGTGAATTCAGCAAATTATCTAGATAATTTCAGAACATATAGGTCAATGCCAACAGCTAAGTCTATTCAAACCAGCATTTCAGAAATCTAGCACAACTTCAAGGATATTTTTATTTTCAAAGCCTTAGGTTATTGGAATCATTCCTAGGCAAGTCAGGTAAATTATTAAATTTGGCAGGCTAAGTGTTGCAGCAAGCAATAAAAATCAGGATCAACAGGCCCAGAGGGGATCAGCTCGTGGCCTGCTTCGGGTTGATAATCTCAAAGGATTCCAGTGAGCCCTCCTTCCATTTCTCAAATAAACAGACAGTTTAAAGTGGAAGTCCCATACGGTTTTTGGAGAATCCAAATTAAAATAATTCAACATCTGAACAAAAGTGAAAGTCTCCAGCCTCTGAAATACTTTAGCCAAGAGTCAAAGGAGCCCCTTCTTCTCGAGGTTAGTCGTTATGGCAGAGGAGATGAGCAGACAATCAGCTGGTCATCCGAAGTGAGCTCTGAAAGTTTCTGGATGATTCTAATCATCCTGTAGAAATTCTGCAACAACTAATCCAGATAACACAAGTGCCTAGATGAACGGTATCTGGCCCAGAATGTCAGCCTTCATTTACTAAAACATGTACATCTTGGGGCTGACCCAGATGCAAGCCTGTCTAGAACAGGCTGTGATCGAGGTTCATTTGTGATCTTATCAAATGAATAAATTATGGTGTTAAATAATAACGATTCTGCCCAAGATGTTATGCAGGCTGTGAAAAGCTTGCGACGCGAAAAGCATGTCACAAAGTAAAGAGGAAGAGGTCAATAGTAACATAAGACAAACACAATTACATTATGGTTGATCATTTTCACTTTAGAAAACCATATGCTTTATAACAGGCAGATTATTATTACAGGCATTAAGATCTGAAATAATCTGAAACTTCCCAGATTATTACCAAGTCAGTTGGGAGGTCTGAGCATCTGATTGATGGTCGAGTCCCAACTTTGACGCTGAAGGGCTAGGTCCACTTGGTTGAGATTTTGCTTTAGACATTACCAGTGTCTGGATTTAGTACTTAGCAATTTCAGAATGTCAGCATGAGGCACACAGTTCTTTCTTCAGCCTAGAAACTTGATGTTCCTATGGTTCCTTATCTGCTTCAGGCTGAACAATCTGTGTCAAAGCAAAGGCTTTGACAAAGCTGTGACTTAAGACCATAAACTGTCAGCTGATTTCACCATAGTCACACCCATCTTTGGCAGACCCATAAGAGAGATGATGACAAAACTAGTCATATTTGTTCAGAGTCCCCACTGAGCTGCATTAACAAAACGTAGGGATTAGGCATCACTCTAGCCCCATGAAAATGCTTATGGCAACAGTGGTAGATTCTTCTTTCAGGGATAAAAACAGTCAGCCCCGCTGGTTAATTCTAAGATGTGGAGACGGGAAACTCTCTGAGTATCTCTATTGTGATGAGTGAATCTTGAGATCTTATGTTAGGATCTTGTCCTATGGGAATGGGCAGCCTGCACACATGGAAAAAAGACCTATGTAGACTTCACTAATGAAGTTTGAGAAACACTTATCCTTATCGAGGTATGGCAAAGAATGAAAAGCCAGGGAGAGGTGAGTCCATTAGAGTTACATTCTCTCAGATGATTATGTCCCAAGAGTTATTATAGAACGTAAAAGCATGTCATAATATCTGCATATACACAGAAGGTGCTGTTAACTGTTCTTCACACTGACTAGAATCAGAGAAAATTAGCATTGTGTTTAGAAATTTTCACCAAGCATGAAGAATATGAAAAAGTGAGGATGAGGAAAAATGAAAAAGGGCTGAGTCGTGAAGGTCAGGCTGTGAAGTCTCTGGTTAGGACACCAACCTCACTGGGATCGAATCTTCAGTACTTCTGACGCATCTTCAACACGTTCATTTAAATCTTTGGATGTATCAGGAATTATTGGCCCCATTGGACAGTAAATACTTATTTTTTTCATTGTAGATGTTTCAGCATGAAAGTCAAATAAATGAAATCTCGACCTCGGCCACTAAAGAAACTGCTCTTGAAAAAATGCTCTATAAGATCATTGAACTTTGGAACACAACTCCCTTACATTTAGTTCCTCACCACACAGAGACTTCCTCTGTCCTAATCATTTCATCTCTCGATGACATACTGGCTCAGCTGGAGGAGTCTCAGATCATACTTGCAACAGTTAAAGGGTCTTCCTATATCGGGCCTATTAAGGTAAATGCAATGGCAAAGGGAAAATGTTTTAGTTGTCCCTAGTTTTATTTATTACTTTAAGTTTTTTCATTCTGCAAGCTTTGGAGTTATATAAACCACTCATATACTTATAGAGAAATGAGGTGGAATATTTGGTAGTTCAAATACTCAGAGTAATTTTTATGGAAACATTATTAACTGTTCATGAGGAACTGTCAGAAAGTTTAACTTGGGCAGATGAGATAAATCCAGATAATATAATGATGTGACCCTATGAGCCATGACTTTTACCGGCCATGCCACAGCTTCTGCAAATGCCCACGGTGCTGGCAGTGCCAGTGCCAAAACCATCGCCTTGAGTTTCTGCTGGCAGAATTGGAATGCTTCATTTTTACTTCCTGTGCCATTGCTCATAAGGGTTAATCCTACCTCTATTCCTGTGTGTTCCTGCAATTACTTCTAGAACAAACAGCAGGCTCCACATCTATTCTAGTATAATTAGGAATTAAACCATATGGTCAGCCTTTGTCCAGTGTTCTCTGATAGTGTGTTTTTGTCATTGTAGGCTCTTGTGGATAAATGGGATCAAAACTTGACTCTCTTCTCTCACACTCTTGAGGAATGGATGAATTGTCAAAGGACTTGGCTTTATCTTGAACCAATATTTAATTCCTTAGAAATACAAAGGTAAACACTCAAAATATGCCATATACAGGTTTTAAAAAAGCATGGTGGGTAATTTATTTCCTGTAATCCTTAAGAAATCATTTTTTCAGTGAGAACTCTAAAACAGTCCTACCTATAAGCATAGAGTATAATCTGCTGCATCATTAGTATGTTTTTTATTTTATAAAAGATTGAAATAAAAGTCTTATTTCTCAATTATGGATATAAAACTGTTAACGACTGGGAAAGAATATCAGATACATTATTATCATCCGAAAGCTACAATACTGTGTGCATTTAGTGCTAGAATATTAGTGTAGATTTGATTTGAACAATAAAAATGCTTTTAATAGCATTCAGGAGAGACAGTAGAAGGTTCTATCTTGACAGATCTCCACTCGAAATGGCCACAGCCAGAGCAAGGGAACACCGGGGGTACACTGTATAAAGCAATGATGAGCAGTGCTTGTCAGAGGTCAGCTGGAGAAAGCCAGGGACCAACACAGTGTAGAAGTTTCTGTGGGGGGGACTCTGAAGACCTCAGCACTACAGCCCATGGGTGACTGTTCTGATATTCAAGGGCATTTAAGAGGCAAAAGAGAATTAAAAGTAACGCCAGCTGAATTAAAAACAAAAAGCTTTTCCTCTAATTTCTTCTCTACGTCAACCTCCAAGTCGTAAGGAGCTTGAATCGTTCACCTTTGATGAAAGCGGAAACAAACGTTAGTATGTCAGTGGATTATCACACCAGGCGTGGGGTTTGCTTCCTTTTTTAAGGGGAGAAAAGAATGATAATATTCTGCAAAGGAAAACCTTTATACTTACGCTGAACCTGCTTTACATTTCCTTTCCCTCTAAGATGAGATACTTACTAATGGAACTTGAATCTTCTCGTAAACACCTCTGCACTCTTGCTCCTGGCCAGGTGCCCTCTGCGATTCTCTTTGTGTGGGGGAGCACTGTGTCTCCTTTAACGCCCAGGTCAAGCAGCCCCTTCTCCTTCTCCAAGAAACTCTCCCCAGACCCCGCTTCTCTAGAATTTCGGTAGCCCTTTGTTTTATTACATTTCACGTCCACTTACTTACTGTAGACCTTGATTATATCCGTCGTGTACCTCCTCACTAAGTGATGGATGTATATCTCATTTGTTCTAGTATTTCCTACAATTCACATCACTTGTACATGATAGGCACTCGAAAAAAATATCTTTAATTAATGACTGATCAGCAAAAATGTAACGTATCAAACCATTTTGCAAACTGAGCAATTTAGACTATAGATGTTAATTAGAGCTTCGAAAAAATAAGATTATCTCTAATTTTCTTCCTAAAGGCAGCTCCCAGCAGAAGCAAAACTCTTCTCTCATGTGATTTCTCTGTGGAAAGAAATAATGTTAAAACTACAGAACAAACTGGACGCTCTGCAAATAGCCACCTCTGCAGGGGTCCTGGAGATTCTGCAGAATTGCAATACACATCTTGAATATATAAAGAAAAGTCTCGAGGTAAAACAATAGCAGGCCTCACGTGGAGAATTATTTAACCTTCAAAATGCCATGCATGCAGACGGTCTTCTCTACTTTAGTTACCAACGCTATTGCAAACCCTCACCATCTATAGCGTTAATGACATTCTATCCAAAGGGGGGAAAAGTGATGGACCAAAATGACTTTAGGCAAAGTATCAAATTTTGAAGTGCCTGGGTTTCCTTATCTTTAAGTTGGAATAATGACAGTGCCTACCTTGAGGGGCTTTGTGCTAAATGAGATAATGCATGTAAAGCAGGAGAGCTGGCACAAAGAAAGTCCTGAATGAATGTTATTTATATGAGCACGGCTAGTATTATTAAGTTATAAAATCAGCAAAAGTTGACTATTTCGATGATTTTATAAACTCTTGATTCATGTGTTTTACATTGCCAGAAGGTTATGTAGTCAGATGGACAATAGCTATCTTTACATACTGAGTTTTAATATTTGGGATTTTGAGATTTGTGAACATACTCACTTCACTTCGTAAACCAAGACATTTCCTAGGCATTCATCTTTTTTCCTTGCTGAACACAAGCCTCGGTGGTTGTGACGACTCCCGCACACGTGGCAGTTATGGCCTGTGGGAGTTCTCTGCCCAGGGAGACCCTCTGCTGTATACATCTGTGATCCGGGGCAGTCATAAAGGGCTGCACCCAGAGTCATCTGGTTGATAATAACCAGCTTACCCAGTGATCATTGAGACGAGCTTTCTAATTATTTCTAGCATATCTTTGGATGACTACTAAGCATCGTTACCAACCAGTAACTTTCCACTCATTCATGTACTGAGCGCCTACTTTATAGCAGGCACTGCTGCTAGATGCTGACGCTGCAAAGATAAAAGACATATTCCTTACTATTACAGAACTCAGAAACTATTACAGGCAACGAGAAAGGCATAGAGATCTTACAGTGAGATACACTGCATGATAGGTTGGCTGATATGGCCAAATTAAAGTTGAAAGATTAATCCAGCCTAGGAGAAGTGATAATTGACCTAGGTCTTGAAAGAAATACATGGGTTAGCCAGGTAAAAGAGTCCAGGTGTGGGTGGGTGGTGGGTAGAAAGAGCATCTTGGGCAAAGGAGGTCCAGATGTGGAACTGTCAGCAAGTATGGCACATTCTGGAGTTGTAAACAAAGTGATAGAATAGCACATCGATTGCACATAGGAAAGTGTTGAGAGATGAGATTCTCCAGGTAAGCAGGAGACAGATAATGAAAGGCCTTAAATATCACAATGAATTTCGACTTTATTGAGTAGCCACTGAAGGATTTTAAACAGGAGAATGAAATTATTTAATTTAGAAATATCTCCCCAGAAGGAAGCATAGAGTATATTGAGGGCAGTGAGAATAAATACAAAGAAACCAGTTAAAAGACTAGAAATACTGGGGGACGAAAGTAAGACCATGATGAGGATGAAAGAAGGTGGCATCAGGAGCTTCAGATAGGTAAGGAGAGGATAATAGGAAAAGGTCCAGGATTCTGCCTAGATTTCTGGCTTGGCCAACAGAGTGAAAGATGATCACACGACAGAGATAGGAACTAGAGGAGGAGGAAGCTCGATCTGGAAGAAGTTCCATATCTATTGAAAATTTAGTACGTCTGAGATAATCAAGTGAACATCTTCAACCGGCGGTTGGGTCTATAGATCGGGGGCAGAGAGAAAGAGCAGGAGGGCATGTATCAAGTTGAAAAGCATATGCTTAGGAAGAGTGATGAGAATGGAACTCAAGAGATGCCACCATTAAAGTGTGAGGGATGAAGAGGGACCTTGAAGGCAAATGATAAGTGGCCAAGAGATGAAGAAAAACAGAGTGAAATCCCAGAAGTGGAAATGAAGGCCAGCATCAGCAGCTGTGGAAGTATCACGTGCATGGACGCTGAAAAGCGTGCGGTAAATTGGTGACGGGTTTGGATGGCAGAGCATGGGGATGATTGAGAGATGAGTAAGTAAAGATCCTGAGTTTATAGACTCCCTTTTCAAGAACTTTGCAGAGAGAAGTTGGGTAAGTAGACAGTAGCTAGAGAAGAATAAAGGGAGAGAGAGGGTTTCTTATGTTTTTAATGAAATTTAAGGGGGAAGCCTATTGCAAAGGAAAAATTGAAGATACAGGAAAACAATAAAACAAGAATAGCTTAGCCTGGCATAAGTCAGTAGGCAATTGTAGGCCATTTGGTAAGAATGGCTCCCAACAGGCATCTCTTCTGAAAAGAAGAACAAGAGTTAAAACTGGTATGAATGCAGCTAAGTTGTGAGGAGGGGTGGAATATAGGAATTCTCTGTCCAGTAGAATGTGAGGTAACTTGCTGAAATGGCAACTCATTGTTGAAGAGGATAGGGAAATAAGAGCAGAAATTTGGGAGCAGAGAGAGCAGATAAATTATGCCAAAATACAGTGTTTTAGTAATGATCAATAATACAATAACGTATGTCTGTGTGTGCATGTGTGTGCACAGGTGAGATTTTCTGTCTTTATTTTTGTTTTGATTTTCATTTGTTTTAGCTTTTCTTTTATTAAAAGTCTCTTTTAGTCTAAGGCCATGCCACCCTGAACAAGCCCAATCCTGTCTGATCTCGGAAGCTAAGCAGGGTTGGGCCTGGTTAGTACTTGGATGGGAGACTACCTATGAAGACCAAGTGTTTAGTCTTAAAAAATAAGGGATTACAAACTGACAAGGTCCTTGCCATCTGTGAGGTCAACCAAGGGTTGCCTCTCCTAAAAAAAAAAAAAGTTTCTTTTAGCAATTTAAGTATAGTTTTCACTGAGCATGGGCTGTTATTTTGACTGATGCTGCTGTGTATACTGCAACTTTAATATTGTGGCTTTTGCGTGTACGTGTAGGATGTGATTCGTATCACGATTAAACGTATTCTGAATTGCACTTCTTTTGGTTCTGGACAGGACTACCTGGAAATTAAAAGAACAATTTTTCCAAGATTTTACTTTCTTAGCAATGCTGAACTTCTTGACATTCTAGCGGAGAGCAGAAATCCTGAGTCCGTACAGGTAATATTCTTTGCTCAGCAATATGATTTCCCAACCAAGTCAGAACGTTATAAAGTTATTGACATTTGTTTCTGGTCCACAGCCTCATCTCGTGAAATGTTTTGAAAATATAAAACAATTATTGATATGGAAAGAAGAAATCGGCCCTCCTACCGTGATAATGCTCATATCTGCGGAAGGGGAGACCCTTGTGCTGCCAAAGTACAATGTTTATGTTACAAACTAAGCATTTAGACCCTGTAAAACTTTATGTAAAACTTCTGCTTGGAGATTTCTGATATTTCATGAAAGTTTGCTAAGTAAACCATTTCTTCAAAGATAACGTACTCATGCAGAATTTTATATCTTTATTAATATTATCATGAAAGCCAACACAAGGTTTATTACTTAAACTTAGATAGGAAGGAAATTTGCTATTTGCTTGGGGTTATGGGTGCTACTTCCGCTGCTGCTCCAACTGACCTCCGGTTTTGTCAGGAAAGGCTGCCTACTAGGGCCTCCCATTACACTGGTCCAGTTCACCAGCCTGGCACGACTCCCTCAATTTTGGAATGTAGCTCCTGATGTGAATGAATTTAAAAGATGCTCTATATACCACTCCTCCTCCTAACTCGGTCCTCGCCTAGGCTTACTATTTCAAAGATCCAGTGAGAAATCAAAAAAAAAAAAAAAAGTTTTACAATGTAATTTATCTATTTTGTAAATTCATATTTAATGGAAACTCTTAATTTTGTAAATTCATGGTTTTGATATCAGAATTTCCTAAAGCTAGGTGATACGTTTTCTGCATAGTTTTTTTTCCATTAAGATCTAGGAAAACCAAAAGCTATTACAGAATTATAGTTCTTTGGTCCATGAATGTCAGGTGTAGAAAATGTAGTCTACAGGTTTATCAAAGGAATGAAACATTAATAGAAATAATTCTTCATTTATTATTTCTGAAAACTTACAGGAAAATTCGCGTAAGAAGCGCTGTAGAACAGTGGCTGGTCAATGTCGAGAAAAGCATGTTTGACATGCTGACAAAGTAAGTACAACGTTCAAATCCTAAAATTTTTGTATATATAAACTTGGTTTTCTACTAATCTAAGTGGTAAGCATCCACAGAAATATATGAAGTAAAAGTCCTTCATGACATGGGTTTTGATAAAACAACATGGCAAAATAATCATTTTTACAGTGTAACTGTCAGGTCGAGAGTGTAACCATGGACAACATAGAGGTTTTACGTATTTCGCTGATTTGCCTGCTTTTAAAAAACTGAGTACCCATTAAGCCTCCAGTAGCAGCCGAAATGCCTCGCATTTTGGTCCAACTTTTGCTTCCTGGAATTAATTACTGTCTTTTTAGTGTTCTCCTACTTATATTTTAATCTATCATTGCTACTTGTTTAGAGTGAAGAAAGGACCTGCCTCAGAATGTGAACTTTTAAATCTAATTTGACTAGAATAGTCACTTACATTTCTAATTATTTACTGATGGTTATAGAAAGGCTATTGGTCTGAAAGTTTTTAAATCTGTATTTATTAATACTCTCCTGAATGCCAACACGAGGTTTCTAGGCAGATTATTTTTTGTTTACATGAGTAACCACGGTGGCTTTCCTTTGCTCCAATCCTTACACTTGGCAAGGAACCCCCAAAAGTGCATCTGGGCATTTTAGAGACAAACAGATGTTCTGTGATCGCTCTGGGATTTTTTACAATTCTTTTAAAAATGTCATTTTTGTTCCATGTTGTTTAAGATGACAAATTTTGTACATTTTAAAAAGTTACAGTAAGCATCCTTCTTTTGTCCCTAATTTTATTGTGAAAGTTTCTAATGTTTCACCATTCATATGATGCTTAGGTTTCTGGAATACACCCCTTATCAAAGTAGAGTTTTATTCTATTCCTAGTTTTTAATAATTAAAAGATGTTTAATTGCATTAAATGATTTTTCTGAATCTATTGAGAAACTCACATACAGTTTCACCTTTCATTTGTGGCTATCCTAAATAATGTTAATAGATTTCATTTTGTGAACTTTCCTTAATTTTATCCATCATTTTTTTGGTCTACTTTATTTATAGGAAAGTATATAAACGTTTTTGTGAATTTGTCAGTTTCTTTTTTTTTTATTTCTAACATCATATACTTTGATGCTATGTTGTTATACAGAAACCTTCTTAGCAGAGTGTACCTTTCATCAATACATCAGTATTTATACCAGTTAATAGTTTTTATTACATACTATTTGCTTAATATTAATAACTAACATATCATACCAGTTTCCGTGATCACAAACATTTGTATCACAATGTTATTTTTAATATTTCTGTGCCATGTTAACGTTTCTTGAGTCAAATATAAAAATAGACGTTAATTTTTGCTTCTGTTTTGTTTGATATTTACCATTATCTCCATGTTTGCTGTAGTGCCGGTTAGTCTGTGTGCCCTGAAGGTCGTTCTGTGCCCTTTTCTGTGTGGCGTATACACGGGGTGCTCATGCCCGCAATGGGGTAACCTGATAACTTCACCCTGTAGATTCTAGTTGTGTAGGGCAAATGTGAGGCTTCGTTTCTGCCTCACTAGTTTTAGCAGAACCCCTATGTTCCTTTACCTAAAGCCACAGCTTTTGACAGGGGACAACTCTCCAACACCTCCAGCTGTCACCAGGTTCAGTGACACTGCTCCCCTCGCCTCTTTGGGCCTTAGGCGGTATCACTGCCCCCTGTTGCTACACGCTGGTGTTCGCCATCCCTGTCGGCTCCCTTAACCCTGCCTTCGACTTGAACTCTCGCCAGCTAACCCTTTGAATGTGCTGTCTCCTGTCGGCTGATACACGGCCTTTCAGCGTTTATTTTGATGACGCTCACATTTGGACTCACTCCTGCCATTGTATTGTATGTTTTCTAACAACTGGGCTTTAGGGTTTTTTTGTTTGTTTGTTTTTGCTTTTGTTTTTCCCTTGGTATTGTTAAGATTGAGTTTCTTCACCTCTTTTGGTGTAGCTCTGCCAAAGTTATAAACATTTTCTTTTCCCTTGTGACCACTCTTAAAATTTTAATACACTTAATAAAACATTTCCAGCTTATCCTGAAGGAACATTTATCACCTCAGAATTCCCTCCCATCACTTCTTCCATATTGTAATCATTTAGGATAGTATTCCAAATTGCTGTTAGTTTTTATTATGGAGCAACAACTATCTACACTTAGTAGTCTTTTGGGTTATTTTGGTTTTGTGCATTACTGTTTTATAGGTCTCATATTTTAAAAATCACTTTCATTTTGCTGGATCCATCTCCAAGTAATTTTTCCTGGAAGCACTGGTGGGTGGCCAATATTTTTATTTTGCCCTCATGTTTGATGCTAGTTTGGCTGAGAATAGAATTAATTCCAAGTTCAAATTCAACTTATTGAACACTAGCTCCCCCAAATATCGCCAGATAACCTGTTCATAAGTCAAAGCTGAGTTTAGTGAGTAAGGGCGAGTGCCTCAGAGGAGGGAGCATACAATTGGAATATTTACTGGGATTTTGAAGTCGGTTTAAGGCAGGTCTTTCAATGTGGGTGTTTGATTAAGATTGGGTAACAATCAGGATTTCATAGTTTAAGATGAGTGGACAGAACAAAGCAGGATCTGCTCCTCTACACTGGCTTTTGGGGAAAATCATTTTTATTTTCACAAATGGTCATTCTGCAATTCAGCCAAAATGGTAATAATAACACATTGTTCAATTTTCAAAAGTAGTTTCTTTTACCTAGACGCCTTTTCCTGGCCTCTGGGTACAAACCTACACTATTCTGTTTAGAGAGATACTTTTACTTCATCAAATTTAGCACAGCTTTGGCAGTATGTTATCTTATCCGAAAGTGTCCACCGAAGGTTTTCGTACTCCGGAGTCAACGGCTCTCCCCTGGCTGAGGGGCCGTCAGACACCATCAGCCGTCAGGCGCATCCTGGGTTCCAGAGGTTAAATCATGTCTCAGAATTGATGGAGTAAAGTCACTGTTTTCAGGTTTTTTTTCACTCTCCCTTGTTAACCCAGCTTCTTCATGTTACTTTTTCTGTCGATGCAGATTTCTGTCTGCTCTTTTTCACAGTGTTAGTTTTCCTAGATACCATGGGTCGCTTTTGGTTGTCCGTTCATATCTGTGCTGGGGATGCCCTCTTCTGTAAATAAGGTCGAGTTTCTGATGACAGCAGCCTGCCTGCCTCCGGGATGGCCACAGAGCAGGCGGGAGCGTGCAGGACCTGGGCCGCGAGTAGCTTTCCTGTTTGCGCCTAGAGGTCCCTCTCCGCTTCTCCCGGAGGTTACAAACCGCCTGTGACACATCCCTGCTTCTCCGGTTCCAGCGCTGCTTCAAACATCCCACTTCTTACGGAGAAATATCAGGGTCGACTTCCTTTGTTTCCTTCCTTCCTTCTCTCCCTCCTTCCCTCCTTTCCTGCCTTTCTTGTAGTGCTTCAGGATACATGGAGCCATTTTTGGCCCTACTCTACTTCTCTCTGTAGCCCCAGACCTTCAGCCAGGAGACCCCACCAGGTCCTTCTCTGAATTTTCCTTCTGAAAGGCTTTCAGTGCTCAGCATGGGGCACAGGGTGTAGGGAGAGGCAGAGGCACTCTGGTTTTTCTATCAGGAAGCTCTCATAATGATCCCCAAGGCCTGCCCGTGCTCCCTCTTTATCTGTCAAAGTAAACAGGAGTGCTCTTTGGTTTCTCTGTTCTATAATTCAGTCCCCATTTGCTTTCCATCGGATAGAAATTTTTCAAGTTTTTGATTTCTTGGAACACACTTTCTTATTTTCTAATTATATATATATATATATATATATATATATATATATATACACACACACACACACATATATATTCATATATTTCTATCATTTGAAGAAATACGGTTCAGGATGAAAACAGGATTGTTAAATCAGAAAGCTTGATGCACTCTCTCCTGATATAGACTATGCAAACTCAGAATAAATATTTCCCAAACCCTGAAGGAAGTGAAAAATATGCACTGTCCTTGTGTGGGTATGTGTATTTATATGAATATAAACAGAAAAAAAATAAGAATTCAAATAGCAAAGAACTAAATAACAAAACCCAAAATAAAGTTCATAAATATTAATGCAAGTGTAGAATAAGATCTTAAGTAACTAATCTAAAGTTTCTGTCAAGAGAAACGTAACTATATATTGTTTTGAGAGATGAAACAAGGAAATAAAAAAGTTATGAAATAAAAGTAGTAAAGATGTTTTATAGGACAGCAACAACAAAAAAAGAAAGGCATTAAATAAAACGTCATTTTAATTGATGGAGATACATTTCTCACTGATATTGGTTTCAGATATGTAAAACATTGTTCTAAACATTTATTCTCAGTGGCAATGATAAAAAAAGATAGATAGCATTTGCAACTGCAGCAAAAATGAAAAGAATCGAAATTTGCTTTAAATATTCAACTAAATTCTAAATGAATTTCAGATCGATAAGTAAAACAAGAAGCCATTTACATAGTAGAGGAAAATAAAGGAAATTTAGTGTTCAGAATTTCTAAAACATATCAGTGATAAAATGGAAAGTGAAAGGTTGATCCATTTGCCTTACAGACGCTTACAACTTCCGTATGAAAAAAAGCCACCATAATGATTTTAAAATGTATACTGTCGACATATGTTAATTTGGTCTTAAATAAAAATGTCTGAATATTTTTCATAAATCCTGTTTTCTCTGTTATAATTTTCAGACCTAAATGCAGGACTTTATCATTAAAATTCATCTGGCGGTTTCAGCCTAGTACTCAATATTGTAGAAATTATTTTCAATACTGATTTTACCGTGAATAGTATTAGAAATTCAAAGCTAACACATATCATCTCCTAGTTTAATATAGTTTTTCCATCCCAGAGACTCAATAATCTCATTGGAAAAGTGCAGATGATATTTAAAAAGAATTTCAAGAATATGCATTATGCATGAATCGAGGCTCTATAAATGTTATTTGGTCCCATACATATACCTAAATTAGAACAACAAAAAAAATCAGAGATCCTAAAGATAAGTTCCCCTGTGATACTGTCATACCTGATCATTAAATGGCCACAATCAATGATTAGGTATAAATAATATAAATAATTTTTTTATTTTTTTAGATTTGTAAGCCAAGGAGTTGAAGACTGGCACCACCAAACTTTTTCTCTGTGGGTGGTGTCTCACCCAGGACAAGTGGTGCTCGTTGTGGTAAGTGCATGTCGCTTTGCTGTGTGAGTATTTAACTGTACACACACACACACACACACACACACACACACACACACACACACCCTGCCAAAAAAGCAGAGATTTAGAAATAAGTCATTACGAAGCATATGGGTATGTATAGCTTATTTGAAACGCATTAAGAAATAAGACGGACAGATGGATATATAGATATGTGATAAAGTATATACAGCAAAAAGTTAATTGTAGACTATAAGTCATGGGTATATATGTATATATTCATTTCATAATTCCTTCAACTTTTCTATAGTTTGAAATTTTTCATAATAAGATGTTGAATGAAAATTAATCTTATTTTCCTAGGGACATCACCATATTACACTATTATTTTTCTACTGCTGTCATTAAAAAGTTACCACAAACTTAGTTACTTAAAACAACGCAATTTAGTATATTATATTTGATAGGTTAGGAGGCCAACACAGGTTATCACGAGCCTCAAATCAGGGTGTCAGCAGGGCTGCGGTCCTTTCCGGGGGCTCTTGAGAAGACACCATTTCCTTATTTTTTCCAGCTTCTAGAGGCCACTGGTGTTCCCTGGCTTGGCTTCCGTCATCTTCAAAGCTAGCTGTGTTGCATCTCTCTGACCATTCTCTATCTATAGTCATATCTCCCTCTGCTAACAGGCAGAAAAAGGTCTCCAATTTTAAGATTACATTGGGCCCACTCAGATAAAGCCTCTCGGCATACCCCCTTCATTAACTTTAAGAGATGGATCAAATAACAGAAGTTACATAAAGTACCTGAAAACTATGATTATAGACTTAACATAGTCTAGAGATAGTACTTCTGACTTCACCTGAGGAAACAGTACTGATTTCATCTTGGGGTTTTCTACCATTATGACTGTCCCCAAGTTATTACTTAGCCTAGTGATGGTGCATTAAGAATATAACATGTACAAAATAGAGATATTGCTAATAAATATATTTCCATTTATTAACGAATAAGGCCCCCACAAGTACCAATCAAAATTTAATCTCTAACTCTCAAATACATACAAATTTGTAAGCTCTCTCTTTTACACACACACACACACACACACACACACACACACACATGCACCCACACATATACACATTACATATACTTCAGGAAAACATCTGTTTTCATTTACAAAATTGATGCTTCAATTATCCTGTTTATATCTTACTGTTTTCAGAGCCAGATCATGTTTTATAACGATTGTGTCAAAAGTTTTGTGAGTTCTCATTCAAGGAAACAGTTGGAAAAAGTCCTTGCCGATACGATACGCCGTCTAGAAGAGGTTACAGCGCTGGTGGGGCTGGACACGAATAACTCGCGAACAAAGACTGTGCTAGGGGCCTTGCTTTCCCTCTGTGTCCACTGCAGAGACATAGTGAGAGATTTGCTAGTTAAAAATATTTTCAATGCAGAGGATTTTGAGTGGACAAGGTAGGTAGATGTCAATTGTTACTCTACATAAAATAGTTTCTCACGTACCCCCTCTGGGTACATTAATTCTCTATCATAAACTTTGTCAAATCTGAACGTTAATTTTCTAGGACTGTGCCAGTTTGAGCACCATAATCCTGTGCT